>QVNW01000624.1:0-64289 GCA_014825475.1 Pseudomyrmex flavicornis | reverse complement strand
ATTAGATGTCAACAGCTCTATGCGATATCTAATAGACGTCTAATAAAGATGTTTGTTCTGTATAAGTTAGTCTGGAAGCTTATTTTTTCTCTCTTTTTTTTCCATTTTGAATTATAGCTGTCTTCATTTTATAGTATCCTGTTTTGCTATTTAGTCGACAGAAACGTTCTTAATTATTATAATATTACGAAAATACTAACTAATAGTCAATATATAGTCACAGTATCACTCTGTAGATAAAGATTAAGACTGAATTGCAATTTATAAATTGACCGAATTAACCAGAATAGGTCAGTCACAGATGGCAAGCCTTGTAGCTCATTCGGAAATGATGAAACTCGGCGAATCAGAACAAAAGATGTTACGCACAAGTTTATTGAACTGTATTCTTATTGGTCAAATTCTAATATAATCTTAATCCTAGTGTAATACTTTATTTCAGAACTGCGATTTATAAGCAGGATCCAGAACTATCACCTAATATGTTATATTATTATTGCATAATCTTTTATTAAAAGCAATATCAAAATAATCGCAAAAATTATTTTTCATATATTTTAGTATGTATATATAATGAAGCTTATACTTAAAAGAAAAGTCATGAAATATTTGCTTCAAGAGATAGTGATTTCGTAAGAATTACGGCTACTGCTAATTTTGCATTACAAATGCTTTGAAGTCTTATCGTTATTTCTCATCAAATTTCGAACAAAGACGCCAGATGTAGCTTACTGTGTACATATTGCATGGCCTTCACTGATACTGCCAGAAAATTCTGTGGAATATCGTGTATTTCTGTACTATAAGTTTCACTCTTACGACGTGTTCAGTTTAGACGAACCTTTGAAGCGATACACATCGGATACAGGGTTGCATTAGCAATGTAAGTGATTTTCTATGTTTCTTTGTAAGGAGTTTTGCGATAATTGTTACAATTGGAATATAAAGACTTGTTTTATCACGATTATAAATGAATCTTTTAAACTAGTAGAGCGCAATATGTTTTGAAACAAGTATGTGTAAGAAATGTACACCGTTTTGAAATATGCAAGTAAAAAGATATGACCGATTTATTTCTGCAGTCGTTTTCAAAATTATCAGCTCAACAGAACATGATACATGTATAATTCTAATCCTGTGTTGCGTAATATTGTATGTACATTTTTGTAGATCACTGTAATAACTGTTATACAAGTGGTATATATATTCAACAAATATTGATTTTCTCTAGAAAAACATAATTTAAAATATATCTGATAAATAATATAAGATACTATTATACCTTTGATAACGTAGTTCGTATTTGTTTTTAAAAAACTAAAATAATAATCCATAAATGCATTAAAAACACATATTTTTATATATGTTATATTTTTAACATAGTTTTATATATTATATATTTTCTAAGTATTTCATATATGTTTTATGAAAGTCATTGTTTTCTCGAATAAAAACGAAAATATTAATAAAATTTGTCGTCACATTGTTGCGTTTAGCAAATAGCATATGAATTTTATCTCTCTAGAAGTGATTGTGACGCAATAAAATTTGTTTCCAACAACAAAATATCGAATGGTAACAAATGTACACAAGTACAAGTCTGCAAATTTCCATACGCATAAATGCTCGGAGCCAAACATATACAATGTGTTATTGAAAAAACATATACAATGTGAGATCGGATAGATATGAAAACAATTCATAATATATTTATTCTCCGAATGTCAAGGAAATCTTGAAACCAAATCACTTATTCTTCACACTGTAACACACACAAAACGCAAATATAAATTTTCAAATAAATGTTAGAATTGTTGCAGATTTTCCGTTTCGGGGTGAAATTTTCAGACTAATCAATCGATTATTTTCTAAAAAGATCTGAAAATATAATTAAAATATAATTAAAATAAAATCAATATAAACAGCATAATCCGTAATTGTATGAGATATTATATGAATACATGTACCGTAACGTCTGCGCCATATTTGCGATAATTTCGAGGTCGTATACACAAAAAAAACTACATAATTTGTATATTTTTTACTATTATCTAAAATGTATTATTTTCGTAGATCGCTCGTTTACTCACTCTTGCTCATTTTTAAAATTTAATACAAATCTTATTATTTCTTCCTTCACTTAAACATTATAATAGTAATAATTCTGCAATGCAGTTTATTATTTCTGTTTCTTTTCTGTAACACAAAAATTTTGTTTACAGATGCGTCAAATAAGAGGTATCATGACTTTGTTACAAGTTTTAGTAAGTAACATTCTAATATGTCTTATGGAAGCATCTTATCTTCATCTTACGGATTTGGGCATATATAACATAACACCATTATATTACAAACTCACTCTAAGACCAGAAGCGATGGAAAGCAATTCTGCGATGTTTTATGGACACTGTTATATCACTATTCGTATTGAAGAAGACAAGCAAACAATAGGTTTTCACTCAAACGTACATATACATAGAGCCATGTTGAGAAAACTGGATGCAAGAAATGCAATAATATATGGACCATCTGTTCAAGAACCTTTTGTTGCACATTATACACCACAGAACTATCGTTATGACACTAGATTAGAAGTTACTAGTCTAGATTTTAATAATACGATAGAACATGGATATTATGTTTTAGATATAGAATATTATAGTTATTTTAGTAACATTTTGTCAAAAAATGGTTTTGTTCGAGCCCCGTGTACTGACGGATATGGAAATGCAAAGTGAGTAATTAATTCGTAAATTAATAAATCTGTTATTTGTAAACTAATAGATCTGTTATTTATAAAGATGTTTATAATTCACAAGTTAACATTTATATTATTTGATATTACATCGCAGGAAGTATGAAAACAGCAGACATAATGTAACTGTCAAATAGTAAGTCAATCTAATGATTTATGTTGTAACCTAATATTATACAGTAAGCCAAACTGGTAAGCTTGAGACTATATACATATGTATATACATATATATGTATAGTATATTACAAAAAGTTAAACGTATTCTTTTCTAGTAATAATAATCTGAAGTTTCAACTGTTATTAAAACATATGAAATACATAAAACGTTTAGTTTTTAACTTAATTAAACGTTTATTTTTGAATGGATCACTAGTAATCAACTATACATAGTAGAACGTCTACAGTAGAAACGTATTGAAAAAAGATTTCATTATTGTACACAAAAAGCAAAATAGATTGATTTTGTATACAACATAACAGATATATTCCTTGTTATATTCAATCTGTAACTTTGGTTAATAGGTTTCACTTTTGCAGCGGAAATGACTCACTATTTGGACAGTTATTTTATGACATATACAGAGTGTCTGACAACAAATAACAAAAGCGAAGCGCGAAGAAAAATTGAGTTAATCTAAAAAGAAAAGTTTTTCTCATTTTGCAAAATTTTATATTTATTAAAATATTAATTACTGAAGGCAATAAGCTCGTAGAAAATGATGATCTGTAATGTATAGGCGCACACGATTATCACGTGTAAAGAAATGTCTTAGCAACGAGAGGCGAAGCAAACAAACAAGCAGTGCATGATATAATTTCTTTTGATTACTCGATGATCATGGCAGTCCTGAAAATCATACAAAAACTAATTCATCGCTTTTTACTAGCTCATTAACTCACATTCACTAATTAATAAATATTATTAAGTAATATTAATTTAACTATTAATAAATATTATTTTGCAAAATTATGTACTTTTCTGTTAAGATTGATCTAATCTCTATCTTCGATTGTATCAAAATTGTTCAGACATTCTATATATACTTTATTAACAAAATGACGTTTGTTTACGTCGTCATCTTGCTGTTGGAGTAATTGTGATGGAATGTCATATTTTATATTACTTATAAATATTTTTATATTATACAATTATACAATTTTTATGTTACAAACATTGTGACTAAGTGAAACATCTATATTTGTTTCTTTTATTATAAATATTAATAGATGGATGATAGCAACACGAATTCAAAATAGTGGCTCTCATGCAATCTTTCCATGTTGGAACAATCCACGTTACAAGACAGTTTTTGACATTTCCATACGGCATCCTAATGACTACATTGCTTTATCAAATTCGATACCAAGTAGATCTGAGCCTGATGACAACGACATGACGTGGACGCACTATGAATCTACTTCTCCTATATCCCCAAATTGCATAGCTATCGTTGTAATGCCCGATTATTATGCGCTTTATAATCATGAAGATGATGATGGTTATAAAGTTTCGTTGTACTCTTTATTGGATTATTCTAAATATCAGATTTTGAAATTTGGATGGGACATTATTATGGCAACCGAAACGTATTTAAAAAAAAAAAATATAGTAGACCATTGCCAGATGTCGAAAGCGAGCTACATCGCAGTCAGAGGTTTTCCATATCATCAAATCATTGCAACTCATGCTTTCGTTCTTTTTAGGTAATGTGCATATGATACTTAGATATTTCAATATTTAATTCTTCACATACATTTATACATATCGTATAAGATATGTGAAAAATATATAAATATTAATGGCTGGACATTTAGTAATGTAGTGAAAAAATAAGTGCAATTTGTGTTATTTCAAATTTTCGTAAAAATCGCAATTAGTTTTGCATCAATCTAATAGTATGGAAATAATTATAACAAAGTATTTTTATATAATAGATAGAAATACTAACAATACCAATTATTATCTAAAAAAATACTTAAACAGTGAAACTACTTAACAGTGAGACTTGTTAATATTATTATTTATCTATTTAATTATATATCAATTATTTATATTTTTTAAATAAATGTCCGAAAGATAGTACATATATATCCAGTCATTAAGACAAGTATCTTATTTCTTGCAATGTAAATGAAACAAGTGTAATCATCAAGAAAGAATTAGTTCTATTTCTTTTTTTAGAGAAGAGTTAATCTTTGTCAACGAAACATCTTCAAGTGAAACCAAATTTGATGTAGTAAACTTCCTAGCACAGCAAGTAGCATATCAATGGGTTCTTCGATCAACAAACATGTTCTATTGGTCTCTCTCGTGGTTATATGGCGCCTCTAAGATCTTAGGTTTACATCTACTTCAAAATGTCAGTATTTTTCGTAAATGTAGCTTATTTCTGTTGAAGAGATTATTATAGATATATTAATTATTATGCAGAAATAACTCAGTGTCTGTTAGTTTCAAATAACATGGTCAGCAGATTTACATGAAAATTTTAATTTACTAATTTTTATTTCTAGATAAATATTCCATTCGAATTACATCCTTGGTCTATTAGTGTTGCATATGAAAACCATCATTTTTTCCAGTCTTCTGTAAATATTTATAGCATACTAGATGAAATATTTTCTTCAAGATCAAAATTCACTTCTCGCTGCAATAATACCAAAACTTTCACCAAAACGGATTTATTTCTAATATCCAGACTCATAAACGAAAGGTATATAACTGAGACAACATAATAGAATATTTGCGTATGAAAATTCTTAACTACGTAAATGTAATATACTAATTTAAGTGAAAGTTACAAAATCTATATATCTAGTATAAAAAAGTAATAATTTATTGCTACAATAACTGAAATAAATATTTTTTACCCCTACAAATGTTAATGTTTGCTGATAAAAAAATTGTGTTCAAAAAAATAATAAATCTGTAATATAAATGATTTATACATAATATACATTGTTGCAGTACTTGTTCTTCGAATGTTGTACCAATAGATTAGATATACATATTATACACAAAACTTTAGAAGGTCGTCTGAACTATACATTAAGAGTAAGTAATACATTATTATATTTATATAAGTTATACAGTCACAATTTTGTAACAAACAATAGAAATATTTAAGAAATGTATTTTGAAATTGTATAAAAACATTATATGGGCAGAATAATGTTAAGTTAATAATTGTTTTTGTTCACATGAATCACATATATATATACACTTATTTTTATTAAAAACAAAAAAAAACAACGAAAAAAATTGCATAGAACTACATTTTTAATATGAAACTTACAGAATTTAATAAATCACAATAATAATAATTATTTGTTGCAGATAAACGAAGCACATAGAGTTACATAATTTCAGGAAACCCAAACTACGTTAGTGATACGACTGAAACACATTTTTCGAAAGCATAATTATCTCTGATTATTCTAGAATAACGAAACCTTTATATTAACACTACTTATTGACAAACAATTATTAAAATTATTTAATTTTAGTACTATTTAAACATTTAATTTTATTAAGTTTACTAATTAATTAAAGCTAATTAATTAAAGCTAATCAAATTAGAACTTACTAATTATTGTATTATATTTAAGTACTATAAAACAATATTAATATTTATTGTATTGTAACGTACGAGTATGTATCTTAACATGAGCAAAACATTGCTGGTAGAAAAACGTTTGGTCCAGATATATAATGTTTATGATTCAAATAATCATGAATATCATCTGAACGACGAAATAAAGTATTTGAAATGAAATAAGAGAGTTTAGTATTAGCACACTGTTGAATCCAATTATCTATAATATATATTTACATATAATTTACAAGTATTGCTTTTTTATGCTATTCAGTGTGAACATTGATTTAAAGAAAAATATTTTACGTTAAAAAGAATGTTACACATTTAACTAAAACTTTTGTATTTTATTTTCTTGACTGAATGGTTTATTCACAAGCAATATTTCTTGAAATGACAAATATTAACATAATAATAAATTCAAACGCTGTATTCGTTATATCGAACTTGGAATCTGACAAAATTCTGAGTGGCTGTGTATCTACGAAAATACACAGCACCTTATTTTACATCACGGTGATATCTATTGTATTGACATGTAATGAGACTGTTACTTTTTGAAACAAAAGCTTGAGAATGTCATCAATGTTATAATGTACAACGCATCCTGTTTCTCTTTTTCTTTATCTTGAATTGTTGTTTTATTTTTTAAGTATATGTTATACTTTTCGGCAATTTGGCTACACAAGCGTTGTTAAAACTTTCACACATAAATTGCCATAAAGTAATTGCCTGTCACAGTAATTGCCTGTCACGTAAGACATACAGTAAGAATTAGCCAATCATATTACAAATTTTTGAAACATGAGGCTGCCGTTTTCGAATATAAACTATTGTACTTGATTAATTCTTACGATACCTATATATCTTTTACAATCAAATCGTCTCAGCGTATTAGCAATAGAACGATTTGATTGGCTGACGCAAAGCATAAATTTGATTCTTGCGACCGAAAGAGAAATATGATTAGCGAAGAATATTATTCTCAACTATCTGGGAAAAGAGACTAAAAATTTAATAAAAGTATTAAATTTTCACTATGAAATGTGAAAAATAAGCGTATATTACATCAACAACCGAGATGTTTTTCAAACAGCGAGTTTTTTTGTTGTTTTGAAGCTCGAGAAATTCTGCCCCTACTACGCGCATTTAGGCAGCGGCGCGAAGTAGGGGCAGAGTTTCTCGAGCTTCAAATCAACAAAAAAAGAGAAACCGGAAAGCGCAGAAGCACATGTAATAGGGAGTACGTGCGCGCGGTGGAAAACTCTACTGCGCTACTTATTATCCACTGCGCAGCGCGCAGTTTCAGATCGTGTCGATCGTTCGATAGCGACGGACGTGTTTCACGGTTCAAATTTTGGCTTCTATATTTGCTATTACAAATTACAAAATAAGCAGCAAAGTATATAATGATCCAAGGAGATACTTACTCGATTACATCTTATTCCGTTTCGTAATATCGCTCAACAATCAGGAAATCCGCGGCTCACTCAAAAGTTTTACTGTCTTTTAGTCACAACATTACAGTAACACACGAAATTTAGTTCTTTGCGCGTGTGAACGACCGCGATAAAATTGCACTGTAATGCACCGCTCGCTAATTACCGTTATCGGCGAGTGCGCGATGCTAATTATATCTCAGTATAAACATCCGATACTTCACAACATTCGCGCATTTGGACGCAAGACGACAATAATTGCGATAAGTACGAATCATTTCGAAAGAAGTTCTTCTCGCGTCGCGCGCGTTTCATGGAAGCGCAAACGAAAGTTTCATACACTCGCCAATTACGATTACTGGCGAGTGCGCGATGTTAATTACGTGTCACTGTAAACACCCGACACTTTTCGACACACGTACAACCGATATTTGCGCGCGAGACGATGATAATCGCGAGAAATACGGGAACAAGTCGAACGAAGTTCCGCTTTGCGTCGTGCGTCCGCCATAACTGTCCACTGATCGAGCGTAACGAAACGCGCGATACTTCGATAATCGAAGTATCGAATCGATGTGCGCGCGCAGAGCGCACGTAGCACAGAACAGAATGCAAGATCGACGAGCAACGAGAATAATCGAGAGTATCGATGTAATGGAAACACAAGTGAGAATCGCGTCCGTGTGCGTGTCCCCATCTTGATGCTCTCCGGCTCGATCTTGCATCACTGCTTCTCTGTCCAAACATTAGCGAATCCGGTTTTTGTCACTACAACACCCGAACGACTTCATTGGTCAATATCTAGTGACTGAGCGTTCTATTCGACAGAAGTTGCGCGCGCAGCCAATCAAGTTTGCTATACCGCCATGATTTATTCACATCTAGGTAGTTTATATCTTCGCGAGATTCAGTTACTTTTTAGTCATCTGTAGAGTGTGGTGGTTGTCTTTTCTTATCACATGTGATTTGACGTGATCACACCAAAGAGGTGATCACATGATCGCGTCCGAAATTGATCGAAGGAGTGCCTCTCGAATTTCTCTTCGCGCGACGATGATCCGACAATTGTCGTTTCTTCTCGCTGTTCTCGCCGCAGCAGGTAACATCTTATTCTTGAAAAATTCTCTCGAGAACGTTTCTTTTCAGTCTTCGCGCAATCGCATTTTTAGTTTTGCGACAAGATGTTTTTCTCTCTCTTTCGAACTTTTCAAAATACATAAAAACGTACGTTCAGAAATATTTTATTCTGTGTTCAGTACACGGCCGTTCCCATGCCATCGGCGAATTTATCGTGCTTCATTCACCCGACAGTGTAGAGTTCACTGTAAATGGGGATAAATCGATCGAGCAAAGCAGTCTCAAGGAAATATTGTCTGCAGCTCTTGGTTATACGGGAAAGCAGGTAATATAATATTAAAGCTGAGTGTTTATAATACTTGTATAAAATAGACAGAACATTTGGAATAATACAATTATTAACTAAATTTTTATATATTGCAGAGAGATGCGGAACACAGTATTGCTATATGGGATCCGTTTTCAATGCCCCAGGGATTGGTCGTTATAGCAGTTGATGGAATGGAATCTTTACCGATTTTAAGTGACAAAACCAAAGTCACGTATCCTCTGATTGTTGACGAAGTGGAGGAGACTACTTGGCAAGCAATCAGAAGTAGAATTGAAGAGCGAAGTAACGATAACACATTGGTCAGAATTAATCTGAGTGATGGAGTTGATGCTGTAAGTAACGAAGTAAATAGAGAAAACTATAGCAACAAGATTGGGAATCAAATCAATATAGAATCTTTTCGATGCAGCTAGGTCAGTCAGCTCTTGGTGAGCTCAAACCAGCCAGTATGGAGAAATTGATATCTTTGAGTCCAGAAGTAGAAGAGGATCGCAGGTTCGTTGAGGAGGTACAACTCCTTCATGCTATTGCTGATAATGCGTCCTCTGCAAAGAAGCACGATTCCGGCACTGATGTCTATTGGCTAGTGGTGTCAGCACTCAGACCTATCCTAGACCTTCACGGGAACTCTTCCGCGGCAGCCGTAGAAGCGTACACATTGTTGAACGAGGCGATAGACCATGTTTCTAAGGCCTTTGTAAACACTTACGACGGCAAGGTACGTGCGTTTACGTTTAATCTTATTTCCAAGTGTCATAATTGCGTATCTCTTTTATTATTACGTATGTGTTTAAAACACTTTTGAATAGATTATATATCTGTCTTGTAGATTGTTGTTGCTGTATTCACGAATGACGCTAGCTGGTTGAGAAACACCCGATCTGTATTTCTTGAGAGACAGCGCAGAGATGTAAATGTGAGTATGTTATTTAATATCCAATAATATTTATAACTTATTTTTCTATTATATTTCAAACATGAAAGTAAAAATATTTGTTGTTTGAAAAGAACATTTGGAAACAATTAAAAGACTTATCGGAAGACTATCGATACGAAATGATAATAAAACAAAGAGGATTTGTTGAAGTATAAGAATATGTGATTATAAAAATTCACCAGATATTTATTTCTTGCAGAATATTATCATATTTTTATCGTTCTCTCTATATATTTTTTGGACAAAAAATATGTTTTTTAAATATGTATAAAACTATGAATTTTTTAACTTATTTTTTAAGTAAGTATTTTACGTATATATACATCCTTTTTTACAAATGTATATAAATCCATTGATTAGTTAAAATTCCTATAAATGTTTATATGATACGAAAATTAATAGAACAAAAGAGACTGAATGACTGAAAATAATCATCAAATGCAGATTTTAGTAATCTTCACAATCAGTATATTTTGAAAATTCTGATTATTGGAGACAGAAAATAATCGCTACGATTCGCTTGAATTAATCTATCTCTACTATTTTTAATTGTTACGGGATATTTTATAGGCTTATAAAACTAACAGTGTTAAATCGACCGATAATGCCAAGGGAACACCAATTAGTTCAGACATTAACGATAATATTTTTGTCAAGGTACCGTGTCGAATCACATTGCATGGACTATTACTTGATTGAGAGTGTTTTCTTCCGATTTAGAGATAGCTTTTTGCATGAATTTCGCGAACACAACCGAATTATACTCTGATTACTCTGATCAACGAGCTTAGAGAACGTCGTCAACTTGGGCCGATTTGTATTTGATTCATCCTTGTTGTTTGGTTACTATCGGTGAATTTAGATAGTCAAATATGATCTTCTCGAAACTTCACTATCCTTAGGATCTGATAAAATTCAAAGTTCAGTACGAGTAAAATTTACACATACTCGCCATATCTTTGAGATATATGACATCTTAAAAACTTCGGAGAACTCAGTATTGATGTAATTTAAGTACTCGCAAAGTGTGTGTTAAATCCTATGATGTTCTAATATCATCCGAGTCTTGAAAGGCTGGTCTTTCCATCATTTTACTGAGATACTAAACAACCACTGATTGTAGCGAGATGACGAACGAGACGAGCAAATTGATATAACGGAAGAAGAGGAGAAATATAAAATGAATAGTACTAACGAGTCCAACACTATCGACAGCACTACTGAACGCACGGGCGTTCAGGATAGCCGGACGGTTCCACCTGAAAAGTCCGGCCTGAAATCAGTTAATAAGGAGTATAACATAAATAATAACACACAGACAATACCAGGACAGGTATCGCAAACATATTAACATGCATCGCAATTGAAGGGTTCGGAAAATAACCGAATAAGTCTTTTTTTTCTTTTTTTTTTTTTTTGTATTCCGTTTTGCTATCAATCTTTACATGTTGATTATATTGCGTGGTTACAATGCAAAAAGATGCGACTTATCAAGTTCGTTTTCTAAACCCTTTAATTGTTTTCATTCTACCAGACTTTGCCAGAATATTAGAGCATCTGATTTTCTAGGAAGACGGCGATGCATATTTATAATTTAGTGTTTACTCGTCGCAGTAAAACGTCAAATGATGTATTAAGGATTTTTTCTTCTACTTATCTTATTCTTAATCAGCTTCTATTTTGTAGAGATTTACAAATTTTGTTTATTTGAATATACAAATTGTAGCCTGTTATGTCGATATATTTATTAATGCTTATGCGAATGACGCTTAATTATAGTGATTTCTTTAATTAGGCAGCTTTAGAAGTCTAGATAATGAGTTTGTGCAGATTTTGTGCCTGAGAAGCAAAATAATACAAGATCTTAGACGTTTTTTTTTTTTTTTTAGAAGTATTTAATTATTAATAGATATTATATGAAAATAAACAGGGAAGAAAGTGTTATGTATAGTGAAATTAATCAAACTGCTTTTGTCTTCTTAGGTGCAGAATTATTTTTGCATGAACATTTTCTGTATTCAATTTGTGCATGCGAGTACATTTTATTCATAATAAATCTATACAAATAATAACTTTGACGCAAAGTTTTCGGTAAAAGAAAGATTTAATTAGTCAATTTAGAGAAAACAAATATATAAAGAGCAAATTTTGTTAACGAGAATATTTGGAATATTTATGTATGTTGATTATCAAGATGATATTTTTAGAGGCACTAATACTTGAATAAATTATGCTAAATTTTTCAGCCTTATCTGTTTGTGCAAATTGTTGATAAATGTAGAAAAATTCTGTTAGTATATTTAGCAAGTACTACAGAGGATTCGCAGAAAAAAACTTCGTAAGTCCGCGAGGAATCTCATGTTTATCCCTTCGTTACATCGACCTTTCTGTTTTCAGCCTCCCCCATTTTCTGGCCGTGCAAAAACTTATTCGGAGATCTATCCTGTCATCTTCAACATTCTTTTGTGGTTTGGCATCGCTTTCTTCTTCTCGCTCTTAGCTGTTTGTAGTACGTATTTGTTTCGGACAAGAAGTCTCATGACGTCGCAGTTTCGCAAGAAAAAAACATATAAAAATGTATTATCTCAAATATTTGCAGTCGCCATCGCCAGTATGGATCCAGGACGGGACTCTATTATCTATAGGATGACGTCGAACCGAATGAAAAAAGATAATTAAATGTAAATATAAATAGTTATGAGTTTTTGTAACATATTTTTGTGCGAAGTGTACTCATCGAAATTCTATGAGTGTATGTATGTATGTATAATTTAAGCTTCATGTAAATTGAAAGAGTTTAAATAGGTTACTTCATCGTACGTGTATATCCCGAGGATTACTTGAGACTATTTGATTATTCACGTGTTTTTCATATTAAGAAAATGTAGTTACAGCATTTTGTTCAAGTATGTAATGATGATTATTATGTTGTTATATTTAATAAATTTTGGAATTTGTATATTCCTGAAAGAGAGCCAACGAACATATTGGCTGTAATCCTATAAATAGAATGTATGAATTGTTGTTAACAACCTTGAGAAACTTTTATATATCTTTTTTCAAGTCCCAAGAACGCTTACATGATTGACACGAAGTAATTACGCGAATTCGAACGTATGCGCAATTTCGCCTCAGTAAAGTATTATCGCTGTGTTCTATTGTAAATACGGAGCACGAAAGCGACAGTCGATCGACAGAACTGCAAGTGAGTATACGTTTTGTATGTAATCTTAGAAATTTTTTTGTAGAATGATAAAAAAAAATAGAAAACTGAACAGCGTCAAAAAGAAAGCTGAACAATTTCTGGTATATTAACACTTAACAATATTAATATTTATAAATTAACGCGGCAGCACGTGCAAGCGCGTTACAACTGCGTAACTCATTATAAATGTATCTCTAGTTTTTTTTATTTTTATTTTACCTTGCGATCACGTGTAATACTGCCATTAATACCATTCACAATATTTCCTGTGTGAGAACACTGGAGATCTGAAGAATTTTATTGTACGATTTGTTACTGTAACGGTTTTCTGTTTTTTTTTTCTAAACAAATCATTTTTAATATAACGACACATATTTCAATTTACGAAAATAAACTTCAATGTACGTTTAAAATTAATTAACTAATGATTTTGCTTATAATTGATAAATTAAATATGATCACTGATAAGTTTATTTTAATCATGATTAAAAATTTACTTTAATAATTATCTCGTCAGGTTTACTTTATTTTTTTAGCGCTGTTAATTTATCGTTTTATTATGTGTCTTTCTTATCGATTGTAATATCTAAATCATTTTGTATTTTAATTTCAGCAAAGTGCACAGTAACTCTAGATATAATCAGAATCTCGTGACATTCATAACAGTGACGCTTATCAGTTTCTTTAAAGATTAATGATCAATTATTTTCTTCTGTTTTTTAATAATGATAATCGGAGCTGATATATACTTGCTGATGCCAAATGAAGCTCTTCCACATTTCGATTATCGTGCATTTAACGTGACAAAGATTATAATTCTCTTCTTAAAAAATAGACAGAAAAGGAAAAAAATATAGACATAACTGCTTTTAAGGCTCATCGATACTTGAGCATCAAGTCCGATTTGATAGTAGCAACGTCGGTTGTCACGAGAACCAATAGACACCGGATTTTTCACGTTGTTTATATTTTTTGCACTTATAGGATAAGATAGATATGTATGTTTAGACTTTGAAAAGAAAAGGAAAATGAAATAAAGTGCAAAATAAAAAAAATATAAGCAGACTCACGTCTGCAAGTCACAAAGCAAACTGAAATGACCTGATAATGTACCAAAAACTTCGTGCACTTTGTGTGGAACTAAGAGTGTTTATAGCAATTAAACACACCTGTAAAATATATCGGAAACTTCGTTCGGATTACGATTTAAATTTAATGTAAACAAAAACGCAAAAGTGATTTGACAGCTATCAAAACTTGCGACAACCTTATGTTTCGATTTCATTGTGTAGTCTGGGATTTGAACCGAAAGAAATTTCCGATTATATTTTATTATTATTACGAATGTGCTCTACTATTGTGTGCATTTATACAGAAATAATCTTTTTATTTTCACACAAATTTTCATCTTTTTTTTTTTTTACATTGCACGAAGCTTTTGCGTATTTTTCTCGCTTCTGACGTCATCGATTAAAAATGGCCGCGGAAGTATCGTGAAGCCTTAAGAGAAATACGATAAACATAAATTTTAAATGTGCGAAGTTCGTACGGAATATATCTGTACAGTGATCAGTTTCAAGGACTTGTGATACGGTAAAGAACGCCGCGTATACAAGTTAATGTAACACTTATACATATATTTCGGAAATAATCAGATAATGTAGTATCATGCATTGACTTGGTACCCTTGATACCGTTTATACGCAAAATGTCTTCTTAACGATTCTAATATCTTGATATATGTTTTATTTGTTCAAATTATCGTTTGCGGGATACAAAAGTACTTCGATTTCCTTGTAAATTCATCATTTTTTATGTTGATATATTAAATTTATTTAGAAAAAAACTAATAATAAAAAAATAAACATTACGGCGAGTCCAGCCGAAGTTGATGTCCAAGAAAATTTATTCAGGCGAGACTCGTCGTGTGTTTCCACTTCTCGACGAGTTAATTAAAATCTTTCCGACTCTAATCTCTAATGCATTTCCGATTATCTTCATCAGAGATTCGAGCGGGTGTCAAGGATCTTCGCTGCGACATATAGATGCTGCTCGCAGCAGCAACTGAGGTCGACTCCTCTTGGCGAAGGTTTTCACCCCACTTTTAGTTCCCGCGATGATCCCCCACCTGTGTGTTGTGTGATCACCCCACCTCGAGTTCGCCAACACCTGTCGTTACGACGGCAAACGAGTGGCTTTCCGCCAGTCTGACGTATATACGGTTGTCGCAGGTTCTCTCGAGATTTTTGTCGCGTGCAGTGAGTCCTGTTGCTCGCCCGATTGTTCGGAATCGCGATTGTTTGTATACACTTCTTTTCTACACACATCGACGGTTTATTTATTTGTTCATTGCCCGCGAGATTGTTCGTCCGGTCGTGTTATTCCCCGCGTTGTTGTTTTATTTTCTTATCGTCGTGTGTCACAAAAAAACACGAACATCATCTCGTCATGCGTCAGATTCGGTCACGAAATCGCGAAGGGTGTTTTTGATTCGGAGAAGATTTCGCCCCTCTCGTGGTGATAGCGAGGATAGATAAAGCCTTCCTGTTGTGCAATTGCGGGACATGATTTTTCTACGAAATTTACAACTGATATGCGATTCCGAGGAAGAAATGTCAGAATCGAAATTCAGCCGGGTCTTGGGAACCTTAATTTCCTAACAGCTTTGGAGCCTCGAATAGTCGGAATCAAATCGGTTTGAACCGGCGCGTTTTAACGCAGATTCGATTGTCAGATGTGATAAATCCGGGCGATACCTATGTAGGTAGCACCGCCGTGATCGTTGCGTGATCTTTTTTTTTTGACGTTCTTATCAGGAGATTTATATTAATAGGTTTTTTTTCAATTTTAAATCGATCGCAAGTTCAATTAATATGCATGAAGAGTTGATTGATTTAATGTTGTAACCGGAGAGATGGCAATTCACGATTATGTAATTATACTTTTTTGTACAATATTTAACTAACATTTTTTTTTTTTTTTTTTTTTATTGGATCGAGGATCGATCGATTACGTTACGGAGAGAGGCGCGTTGTACTTTTCAGAAGAAACGAACAGCTCACGATGTGGTGCACACATTGTTGTTGCACTACTTCGGAACCAGATATGAACCCACGTAACTTCATCACGTCGTCGATTATAATCTTGCGCAGCATATTTATTTACCGCATCGTTCTGAAGAAAGATTGTCTCGTCGAATCGATCGATCTTCCGAAAATTGTGCGTTTATCCGCGAATCTGGTCCGTACATATGTAATTTCAGTGAGTTTACATCCACGATATAAATTATGCAGAAAGTATAGTTCTTGTTTGTTGACTTCACACATAAATTCAAAGATCATTATCTCGATTCCCATCATTTACACCGATTTACTTCTGTATTTTTTTTTTTTTTTATACAAGCTCGATCTTATCATTTTTTCGAAATACACGATCACAAGAAACCGAGATCTTTAAAATTAGCTGTTTCTCTTCTCCCAATTAATTATCGACATATATTTATAGGAATATCTTTGCACACTAATATTTCCAAAAAATATTCAAAATATTTTGATTATTTGTTATCAGAAACGATGTAACGTTTATTTATGGATGAACAAACACACTGATTCTTCAACAACGTCGAACAATAAGAAAAGCCAGACAATCAATTAGCAGAACGAGGTTTTTGCTGCTCGTAATCGAGGAATACTAATTGCTCTCGAAGATTATTTGCGATGATTCGGCGGAGCGAGTAATTCGACAAAAAAAAAAAAAAAAAAATCGTTCTGCAAAGTGGAAAGTTTTCAACGGACGACACAGATATTGAATTGAGATCGATCGATGGGACAAAAACATTTTTTTTTTTCGACTCGCTTCTGAAAACAAGCGACAATCGAGAAGATCATTAGTTGAGAGAATATTGAAGAAGAAAAACGTTTCGTGAGAAACAAGACTCTTTAAAAAGATAGTTGTGAAGAGATAGAAATTTCTGGAGTGTTTCTTGAAGAAATACACGGAAAAACTATGACCGTCACGTAATATTTGAAAAAAGACGCTCTGATCTTCTTGAAGAGTTCTTGAGAACTTTGGAGAAGTGTTTCTTCCTGCAATCTCTTTGTCTCTTGATAAACCGGACGATTGTTTCTCGTTTTCCAAGATTCCGATCTCTTCTTATTTATTCGCGATCGCTGAACGGAAAAGAATGACATTTGAGATTTTCTTGTTCGCGTTACCGCCACGGAGCGTCGCGACGCTGGGTCGACGAATTAAGCGTCGCGACTTCGGATTTACGTAATGTCCGATCTGCTGCTGCTGCTGCTGCTGTTACTACCACCATCGCTGAGTGGGACTGAAGGTCACGGGCCGCGGAAAACGCTCTGCGGACTCGCGCGGTAACAAGACGCCCGTCGTCGCTATAAACCGCCGCACCGCCACCGGCTGATTCTATTAGTCTAGTGAGAAGCTTCAGTAGCAAAGCACTACATTGAACAGTCGTGTCGAATGAACGGAAAGCCTTGAATACATTAAACCGAGAAAGAAAAACGCTTAGGCGAACTAATCGTAACAATTTGGTTAGATCGAAAATAATATACAGAACGGAAGAGAAGAGAAAATAGAGAAACAAGAAACGCTGAAACTGCATTGGGGAAAAGTTACATGTGTATAAATTGAAAAAATCGGAGAAATCGCGTGACACAGAAATAAAACAAGAAAACTGAAATCCGTTGAAAATAGAAAGAGTAGAAGAGACCGAAAAAAGTGAAAGAAAATTACAAAAGAAATTCTGAAGGAACTTGTAAAAAGATGAAAATAGCCCTAGGATAATAGAGACTTTTCGAGCAAGAAAAAAGATCAGGCTGAAACTAAACCCTTCGGAAGAATACGCACAAAACAGTTTCAGAAGAAAGAAAGAAGGAAAAAAAACTGAAGGTGCCATTGTCGGATATTTTCGAAAAAGAAAAATATCAGTCTCAAGGTGATATTTGAAGGATCGTACATGAAGTTGTGTTACGAGTGTCTTTTCCCTGTCGACATATTGTCGGATACGGCTGTCGCTTCTTCCTGCACGTGATCGCGTCCTTCAAAGAAGTAGCGTTTCAGTTGGCGGACAGTCTTGTTTCGGTTTTTGGGCTCTTGCAACGTGAGATTCCTGTTCTCGTTATTGTTGTTGTTCATGAAAGTGTCCGGCGCGGCACTTCTCTCCCGACTCGCAGGCAGACGCGCCGCGATTCTTAGACCGTGCGGACGCGGGTTATCGATACTCGAGGATCGAGCGCCCTACCGTCGTCGCAGTCGACATATCCGTAGATCATCTCAGGTTAGTTGGAAATTGGAAATCATTCATCGGGTGATTCTAGCCATGTGCGACGAAGATTGATTTGATTTTTTTAATATTTATTGTTTACTCTTTTACTCTTTTACTCTTTTACATTTTTTAAACTAAATTTTCATATTTTTTTACAAACTTTTATATTATATCTTCTCTAAGAAAGTGTTCTAAAAGCACTTGCGCACATAACCTTGTTAGAAACAGTTAGTTCAAATTCAATGTTTCAAGATAAAACATTAGAGTAATGAAAAAAAAACTTTTTTTTCACAATTACACGCGTGTTCTAATTAGTTACGAGATTATTAGAATGCTATTTATTAGTGATATAGCTATCAAAATGCCTTCATGTTCAAAAGCTGTTGGGACCTACTTTGTGAGTCTATCGGAAAGCCAGTACGTTATTAAGATATCGGTGATAGATTAGGTAACGATTTTATTCGATGCGACGCTTCTAAGAAAAATGTTTTCACGACTGTTGATCAGGTATTAGCAACGGCCACAGACGTCGACGGATGTTCCGACGTATTGCGACGTTCCACGGAACCTGAGACTTTCAAACGCAGGAAAAATGAGCGTCAAAATCGTTGTGAGTGTTACGGAGCTTACGAATATGGATGTCAAAGATCACTACGTCGTCGAAGGTATCGGTGAGTGTCATTTATGTGTGTGTTAAATCTTTTTATTCGATAATACATTTACTACGACGACATTCTTCGCATTGTAAGACAAAGACAGAAAAAAATAATTTAAAAAACAAACTTACATTAAAAATAACTTAAGAAAAATTAAAAACACATTTAAAAACAATTAAGTTTCAAAAGAATTTCCGTAATTCCACCGTTCGAGCGAACCGTTTCCGAGTTTTATGAGACGCGTGCACAATTGATGGTCTCTTTTTCTCTATTTTTATCTGAGTTTATGCTTTATTAGCAATTACGTCACAATACATTCAGACTGTGTCTTTAAATAAAGATCTGATACAAACGCTCGATGCAAACGCTCGCGGAATCTGCTCAAATTCAGAATACGGAGGTGATTACTACTTACGTAAACGCGTTACGCGACGCAAAAAAAAAAAAAAACGAAGTGCGCCGCAGAGAGAGAAAAATAACGAATATAAAAAGATAAATCTGGCTTACGTGTGTAACGAGCGTTCTTGTATACGCGACATTCTATTGATTTCCAAGTAGATCGTGCGACTGGAGCTGATCATGGAATTGCTCTCGCGATATATAATCACCGCGTAAAACGATATATCAAGGATAAGATGTAACATGTAAATCGGTAAGATGTAACATGTAAATCGAAATAGTTTCACGTAATACGAGAATTAACATGTGTGTTGCTGCGTTGGTTTAAATTGCAAATCAGCTGCTCAAATATATATTGCTTTGATCGCGGATTATATGACTTTCTCGTACAATAGTTGTTCTCGCGATGTTACTCTTGCGCTTGCGAGTAACAAAAATATACGTACAAAGAAGGAAAAAAACTTCTTTATGACTAGAATAACATTGTTTGAAAATTTCAAAGGATTAACGTCTGAATGCTTGTGATCGTGTACCATGTACTTATATACTCGCCAAAACATGCATGTGACGCGCGACGCGCTAATAATATGCTTACTGGTAAGTATCGACCGTGTTCGTACGTTTACACGCAATTACGCGAATTTGCGCGCGATTTTCGCGACTGCTAACGTCGCTGGCAAAGAAACACACATATCCCGCGCGTCATTCGCACGCAGCGGCAGATTAAGTGGAATCGCGCAGGTGGAATCGCGGAGAGACCAGAGGGGAGATTAATCTCGTGTATCATCATATGACTCGTTCGATATGTATTTTGCGAGATGAATATTTTGACATGAGGTCACAAAGTTATCTGATTATTCCGGCGATATCCGATTATCTGAATTCGAGAGAAGTTAATCTCTGATATAATATTCTTCGATTTTTCTATCTCTCTCTTATTTCAGATTATATATATTCAAATATTAAATTTTATCGGGATATATTCTTATGTTACAATCATTTCAACCATTTAATGTAAAACTGTTCAATTTTCTCTGACATTTTTCATATCTGTCTTTTTCTCGGAGCAATGTCTGCGTCAGAACGGCAAAACATTGTTTTAATCTCTTTAGAGAACAAACAAGGTTTTTTCTAAGATAACATAGCAATTTTTTTTCAAATCTACATCCCATTTTTTACGTCATATCCGATCTAAATATCAGATTTATTCTTCGATCCTACGGGTGTGAGATACAATTGCACGGTGTGACTAATAGATCTTATCCGTATGTAAAAAAAACCGGCATAATTACTTCAACGTTACATTATATAATCTACTAACACTTGCAAACATTCGCAATCATCCTCGTTATTTTTCGAGAATTTGTATGGATTTTTTTCTTGCACAAATTTATCGTTGCAATCGGTGAAATATACGCCCGAGTCTGAGAAACTCGTCGATACTTGTTGAAAAGTAATAAGTACATCAGAATTTTTTGATTTAACATATTGTTTTTTTTTTTTTTTTTATTATTATTATAAGACTGCAAATTATTTTCGTTCCATTCTCACATTTTGCTTGTAACAACGTTGGTTACAGCTCGAAAAAAACGTAGCAAAGTCAATAAATGTCTGATCAAGAAATGTCAAAAAATTCACAGAAAGATATATGTTTTTATTATGACAAAGCGTAAAGTTGCGATTTAATCTTATACGCGGAGGATTGTAACGAGGGGCGATAAGCGAACAATTACATTATCGGTCCGTGATAATAGGCGGTCGTCATATTAGCTGTATCCCTATTTCTTTGTTCAATATGTTCTCGCTGTCACGCATTTTTCTTATCGCCGTGCCAATCTCCTCATGAGGATGCGCAAACAATCTTGACATTGACTTTCTCAGGACCGTTGAGTCAAATATTTGATTTAAAAAGATTTTCGCGATTTGGCAAACAATTTTTATTTTACGTGAGAATTTTAATTCCCTCTGAAAGCAAAAACTCTTAATTCGGAATTTGAAGACAAATCGCACATTCGAAATCACGTCCGCAGATTTCGACAATCAAAAGCGGAACGTTGCGTTAATGAAATTGCGTTCGTTGCGGTTAATGAAGTTTGCCGCGGTTCTCCGCGGCAATCGTGACTCCAAGTTCAAGGTCGTTATGCTTCGCAGCATGTCCCGCACCTTTCTTGAGAGTGGATGGCATCGACGCCATTTCAACTCGCACGTTGCTATACCTGACAAGGAAGTAGCACCACGTCGTCACGTGCTATCGCGTCACGTGCTTATCTTCGTGGTGTAGTAAATCAAATTCATTTATGAATCTTATTCACATGTTGAAAACGCGTTTTCACTTTTTAGACGTTGAAATATTTTATTCTCATTGAAAGTGTTAATTATTATTTCTCTCTCTCTCTCTCTCTCTCTCTCTCTCTCTCTCTTTCTCTATCTCTTTCTTTCTCTCTCTCAATTTTTTTTTACCTTTAATCTTTTTTTGAACTCGACGAAACGTTTCAACTAATTTCATAAAATATGACGATAAAATGTTTATCGCCTTCCTGTTTGGTAGACGAGAGAAATGAATACGAATGCCATTTTATCTTATCAAAGGAACGTTAAAAAGACGTATAATGCTTACGTAAGATGAACTTGTTTTTTTTTACAAAGTAAATTATCTCAAAATACGAACAAAACCCAAGTTAACGAGTTGAAATAAAAGTTGCAAAACACATCTTGTCTCAAGCTATTAAATAAAAAAAAAGATCATCTTGTTGTTGTTATATTTCCTTGTTCTTTGAAAATTATATTGAGAAATACATAATCTCTCATCCCACGCGCAAAGAAAGATACTGAGAGAAACATTAAGCAAGCGCGAGAAGAATGATTCGTCTCATATTTTTCAAAAAACTTTTTTGACATTGAAAAAATGAAAAAAACATATTACATTTATTTATTACTTTTGGACTTTGGCTAATTATAATTAATTATATCCGTGACAGATTAATAGTCAGGTCCGCGAATATTATACTCATCAGTCGACTATCTCTATGTGTGACGCGCGCAAGTAGGAAGACTACTGAAATAATTGCAATAAACACGATAAAACTAACTGACTCACTCAGTTTCACGCTCGACATTGTTTGCGGCCGACGATGATTACGCAAGGCGAACCTTCACCATTTTGATCATTAATAACGTACGGTGCGAGTCGCCGAATATACATGTCTATCGTCGTGATGACACGCCGCGGTATCATGAATCGTCGAAGGAGCAACGAACGATCATTCGTTTTCTTCATTGCGATTTGTCACTCGGTCTCAAAGTCCAACATTCCGGAGATTTTCAAGAGCGACTTCCGCCGTGTTTCACGTTAATTGAAATTTAAAATGTGCTTTCGGAATTTGCGAGTTTCACAAGTGCACTTTAAACATTACACACAACGATCGATGAATTGTATCTGAATATCGCTATCAAATGAGTCTGTCAAAAAAAATTGTAAAAAATTCCAGTCTCGTAACTAATATTTGCGAAATGAATGCAACGTGTCAAGACGGTAATCTTCTCGATAATAAATGTAAATATATATATGTAATTATCAGCTAATAGGCACATTAAAAGAATAATGTTGAAATTCCCTTATACGAAGAATTGAATTCCCTCATGAATTGAAATTTATACACGTGTGCACAAATTAATTATCTTTTCGTGTTTTATTGCGCTTCGGATGACGTAATTGCGCGATAAAATTAAAAAAAAATTACACATATATAGAATAACTTGATAACACAATAAGAACAAAAACCGTAATAGAATAATTAAAAATCTATATATAGATTTGAGAAGATATTCGCGTTCGCGAAGGTGTATATTTTTAGAAGTGAACATTTCGCGTAATTGCGCCTGATCGGGCGAATTCCGTATTTTTCAAGTTGTGCATGCGTGCGTGCGTGCGTGCGTGCGTGCGTGCGTGCGTGCGTGCATGCGCGCGCGCGCAGATGGCTACCGTCGAAATTAACGTGTTCCGGTGTACGAATACACGCCGTACGAGGCCGATTACGTCTCGATTATATTACGTGTCATCTCGAAGGAAAGCCATCCTGATGTTACGCGTGTGTTAGGTAATCGGTCGCCATCGCAGATTCCCTGCATCCATATTCATGATCGCGACAACTTAAAAAACAACCTATCTATCAACGAGAACTAAAAAATAATATACTTGTAAACGTCGATTCTTATTTTTACTTGTCTTTAATTTTTTTTTTTTTTTTTTTTTTTTTTTTTTTTTTTTTTTTTTTTTTTTTTTTTTATTAGATTTTGAAGCGAATTTCAAGCGATATTAGAATTTCAAGCGACATTCGAGAGCGAACTCCACGCGTTCAAAGAATGCGTTGCGAGTGCATCCGCGGGATATGCTTTACGGCGGGCGGATTTTAATGCGCCCACACAAGGATCCAAACGTAATTATACGCCAGAAGGTCGTCTACGCGACGACGGAACGTGCGCGCAGTCTGATAGTCGGTTCAGGAAAAACAGTGACGGTCGTTCGCGCGTGACGATAAATTCGAGTCACGTATCGGATACTATTCGGCATGCATCCGTATCCGAATGGAGTCATTAGATGCCACTCAAGGCGCCTATTAATTTGTCCCGCGAATATGTAGTCATCTCGCGATTTCCAACATTGATAAACAATTCCCCCGTTCAATAGTCGGTCACTTTTCATCAGGTTCGAATGATTCGAGTGTTCTTCTTTCTTTCTCTCTGAAATGTTTTTTATTTTTAAACTAAATTTATTGTTTGCGAGAAATACATTTCATATATGAAAATTAACTATAATTATTGATTAAATTATTTGTTTTATTTATGATTTTTGCGTAATATGTTAAATTTTAATACTGCGAATTATCTTTGTCAACGGCAAAAATTTTAAAGAATCAGGAATTTGGTAAAATAAAAATTCGAATGTGACCAAGGACTTCACACTCCAGAGGTTTCAGAGTAAAACGCGGCAAAACAAACAGTGTGTCGTAAAATTTTCGAGTTCTAAAATCAAGAATGTCATTCCGAGAAGCGAAGAAACTTAGAAACGCGCAATATATTTTATTATTGTTATTTTTTTCTTCTATTCAAAAACAAGTCGAAAACGCGCACACAAGGAGGAGAGAAGAGAAATAAAAATTCAATAACACGTTGTGATACAGTGCTCGATAGAAACCACATCTCGAAATTTTTATGCGACGATTAGAACGTGAGAGCTTGTACGCTTTTGATTCGAACTGATTCGCGGTGCAAATGAAACTAGTCTAAGTGGTGCGTATCGTTCGACACCGAGACTGGTTTGTCGTGAATGGAAACCGAGTCTCGTTTGTGCGCGGTCTCTCTCGGGCAAGCCGGCAAAGAAAGAAAAGTGGGCCTGGAGGACCTTCGGTCCGGCCAAAAAGTCTTCCGTGTCGGTTCAGAAACGGGTTTCTCATTGAGGATTAAGTGAAAAAGATCCTTCAACAATAGCGCGTATCGGCCACGCTGATCGGCATCCTTCATGGCTACCAATTGGAGCGTTTCGTTAGTTTGACGACGTATATAGAGAGCAGTTATAAATTCAATCTCGATCAAATCTTCACTGAATAATTAGAAAGGGAAGAGTCAACTTTCTCGACTTAGAATTAGAATCTCGGTTATTGAGTTTACGCATGAAAATGCATATAGGTACAATCTAACAGGACGGCGTTAATCATGCGGCAATTAAGCGCACGATGCCGTGTCTCTTTGTTAAACGATTTTCAGACCACGAAACACATCGTGTATATACATTTATAACATATATATATATATATGTATATATATACATATATATAATCGCCGTTTCACCTTGACGTTGCTAAAAGCGAGGCGAGACGAGACGAGATGGCGACGGTATATTAAATGCAGGTTGAAACGATTATCCCCGTTGCAACGTCTTACGTCGCCGCGTGTATCGCAATCCGATCGCATATTATTGTTCTCCCTGCGGTTTTTTTTTTTTTATTGTAAATTATGCACGATGCGAAACACAAAGAGCCGAGGTCTTCGCGCGGAAACAAAGCGACTAATATCGGACCATTATCGACGGGATATTAATCCGAATTAAGCTTACGTGACGCACCGAAACGCATGACGGAAATACGAATTAATTTTTTTTTTTTTTTTTTTTTTTTTTTTTGTCAACTCGCATGTCCGTCTCGAAATTACGTTTTTAAAAAACCGAGACTATTTAAGAATTTTGTGGCGATTAAAAAACCTTGAAGTTATTATTTTGAGAAAAAGCGCGAGTATATTAACTCGGAATCAAAATTAATTCTATTATTTTTTTGGGAAACAATGACATGTTTTATAACTAAATTTCTTTAATATCTGACTTGCGTCTCCTGAAAATATCTACCAACAGCTGTTTAAATAAAGGCATTCGCATAAAAAAACGAAAGACCGTCTCATTCGAGATTTGATAACGGCATTCTATTTTGTATCGCATGTTAATCATATCTCATTGATATGATTAACGCACGATGTAAAATGTAATTTTTTTCACAATATAAATGTCGATGTCGCATGTGTATCACTATAAAAGGCGAGATTTTACTCTTTTATAGTTTATTACCAAAATTATTTACTTTTGCTTTCAACAATGAGAATTTCAGAAGTTTAGACTTTGAAAACAGAGAGAGAGAGAGAGAGAGAGAGAGAGGTGAAGAAGGTCGAAAAAATAAATATTGATTCTTTTATCTGTTTTAAGAGAGAAAGAGAAGTCTGTTTATATTCGTAAAGCGCACGCGCGTGATTTACGTGTCGTGTATCCTAATACATTGTTGTGACAGTAATGAAATCGCGGTTGATTTAGCGACGTGTTCCGCTTTTCTCGCTTTTGCTTATCAGAGGAAAATCTCATCGCAATGGCAGGTAATTAATCGGCATTTAAATCGAATCTTTTGCAACTCCGTCGCATTTGTTTGTAATTCTTCATTTATTCTAAATATATTTTATCGTAAAATATAAATAAAACGTTCTCAACGTGCAATGTAAATTACAGTGCAATAGTGCAAATTAACAAATTTGAATGTGTTTTATAACGAGATTCGCATCTCTCGAAGATGACTTGTTGAATGCAAATTATATCTCAACTGTCAGTGAAATTTTTTAGTGCCGGCATATAAAATTTTAGTGTAAAAAAACCGGTAAAATATATAAAAACCGGTTGATGATTTTGTGCTAATTTTCTGCTAATCGAAAACCGGTTCATCGTTTTCAGTAAATTCTGTTCACGATCTCGTCTTGATCTTTCAGCATGTGTCCACGACTTTTTAATTATTTTATACACACTTACGATGTTTACGCAAAATAAAAAAATAAAAAAAAACATAGTTTCCGCATTGTTTTCGATTGCAATGAAAAATGTTATTAAGAGCGATATTCGTAGTCGCCATATCTTTGAGAATGTCTTATTTCAGAAAAACGACCACGAACTGTCTTACAATGTGTTTAGTGACGCTATAGTGGATTTTTCTATTTATCTATTTTTTGTGCCGAGATAAGAGGAATATAACGCGTTTGCTTTATAATGTGACATATCTGCTAATTGTAAGATATGTTAGATATCTTTATTGATAAAGATTTCAATAAACGATAAAATTTTATATACGCAGCATATACTACAATTTACGCGACAATGCTTCTTAAACAATAACGATAAACTACCAGTTGAATTTGTTTTCGTAGTCGCTTCAGTCACCGTTTCATGGTGAAAATAGAATTGTACTTATACGCGCTGTGATTACACACGCGTGCTGTTCGAAAATCACTTTGTGATTGCACGCACGTTATATAAGTGATTTGCCGAGAAATTTAAACATTTTAGCGACATATACATTCGCCAAACAGATAAATCATTTATGCGCCGGGGCTTTGGCGTTATCTTTGCCCGTCAAGATTTGCACATCTAAAATTAGCGTGATTGAACGTGTCTTCTGTCTTCACGCTTCAGAAATAATCGGAGAAGTCGTGGTCGCGCGAGAGCACAACATTGAGGAACATTGTGTGTGCGTGTTTCGCAACTTAAAAAAAATTTTAATTTAATATAATATTTTTTCCCCCCCGGAACGATTTTGTGTAACGGAATCTTTGCCATCGATCGCATCATCGCGCGATCGATGTGATTAAGCGTCATTTTGAAATCCAAACGGTGATTTATAACCACTGTTAAATGGGACATCGACGCCCGTGAGCTATATCGACGTTTACAGTTTTTGATCCTTGGTTTACGTTCACCTCGGCCATGATCCTATTTAGATGTCTTTCTGCGGCCATGTGTCGTTTAATTTTTGAAAAATAATATCTGATTTTGAAAAATAAAAATCTGATAGGATTTTTCTTCTTCGCACGTTTTATTGTTGTCTCGTAAACGTCAGTGTTCGTAACAATTGCGCGATTACAATCGAGATTGAAGTGGAATTTTTCAAGTCAAAATCTTTTGCGCGGCTGCTACGTGAAGTTGTTTGTTTTGCATCGTCTCTCACGTGTTACCTGTATCATCGGCGTTGTCTGTCTGATTTTTAGTCTAACTCGAGCGATATATCTTATCTCGGATTATAGAACTCGTTATCGCTTGTATTGATTGGTAACGAACATACCCATGACCGGTATTCACAATCCGATCTTATATTCAAGACTGTCTTAAGTTCATCTCATAAGATACTATACGGGCCGTTTCATTGGCTACATATCGTCAAGATAAGACGATCTTATAAATACAAGATCCGACAGTGAATATATCTACGTCATATCGTGTTGTTTGATGTACATATGTTTTTTTTTGTTTTGAGATCGCGCGCGTGTAATTCTCAGAAAGATAACGAAAAATTCGAAGGCCCAAAAAATACCCCTGTAATTAATTCATTGGCAATTAAAGACATTGCGATGTCACTTGCAAACAGATGTCGTAATTGGACGCCTCAATTTAATTGACTTCATTCAATTAAGCGAGAAATGCCTGTCGAAATAAATACATTTTGCAATCTTTCTCTTTTTTCTTATATCTTGTCAGTGTTGGCTGTAAAATGCTAATTATAATTAATCTCAATATTCGGTGACTCGACAAGACCGAAATTGATATCAGAAAAGAAATTTACTCTGTGCTCTCTCAAACGCGATTCTCGAACAATTTCTCAAAGAAATCAGACGGTCGCGAGACGCGAGATTTGAGATCCGCGAGATTAAGAGATCGGCGAAGAGGTCGACGACGAGGCCCCTTCGAGGTCGCCATTATCACGAGAGAGTACAAATATAACAGTTTACGTCGTCGCATCCAAGGAGCGCGTATTAAAGCAACTGAAATTATGCACGATGGCATTTCACATTGAACATTGCTCGCGCATCGTGTAGGCTTTAAAACGATAAACTTTTTGACGATAACAACGTGCGAAATTTTCAAGGTTCGCTAATGTTGGGGAATTTCAGAATTCGAAACGCTTCGAAATGGAAAGGTGTCGTTGAAATATTTGTTACAATCTCGAGCCGTGAAAAGAAAAGCAAAGATATTATTTTCCGCTTGATCGATTTACGTGTGTTGGTTGCGACGATCGAGTAAAAGTCCGCTCTCGTGTGACGAGGTGACGAACGAACGTTATCTATTTGTTTCTCGCGAGGTTTTATTCGCGTTGAAATTCTCTTTAATCTTCAAACAATGTGTTACGAATCGAGTCCTTCGCTCGGAAATTAAAGAAATAAGGTCAAGTCGAGTCTGTGAACTCATCAGTCATTGTCAATTGGAAATACAAATTACAGTATGCCAATACGTATAATATGAGAGACAATCGATAACGTATCGCAAACATTCTTATGTATTTTGTGACGGAGCTTAGATAAAACTAATTGCAAATAAAAAAAAACCTTTGCTCGGTTGATTCTATGTTTCGAGCTGATTATATTGTCTGTGAACACAAACGCTATTCTATTCCGTTCACCAGATAATCTTTTCTCATATTTATCGAAACACCTTATCGAAAACTAATAAAATACTTATGTTATGAAGGCGAAATTGTTTGGTTAGTGGAGAAATAAATAGAAACTTCGAAAAAAATACAGACTTATTTTAATATCGCAAAGAGAAGTTAAGCAATAAAAAAAAAAAAAATAATAATAATAATGAGAACGAGAAAGACACACGAGAATCTCTTTCTCTGTTGAAATATCGATACATTGACGTCATCATAATCTAAAACGCAACGAACGACCGATTCGCTCGCTACATACAGAGGACGATCACTTATTATTCCGATCAGTAATGAACGAGGCTGTCGACTTTACTTCCTTCTTCCGCTTGGCGTTCATCACGCTTCAATTACAAACATTATAGGTATATATGTAGGTATGTTGTTCAGAGAGACGGAACTAATATGCAACCGATATACGAACTATCTCGTGTCCGGTAGGAATAATTGATTGTTAGTCATACGAGAGTAGGGATTATTTGATAACGTGTGACGAATGTGACCGATTATTATCTTAAGTTGAAATTGTGGGATTTCCAGACAATATCAAATGTTTTCTGCGAACGGAATATCATCCTCGCGATTTGAAACATTTTTAAGTATCATTATTTAAAGTGTGTCAAGAATCTTGAATTATTATTATTTTTTTATTATTACGTCCGTGAATATATTTAACTATTATAATTATTTTTTTATTTTTATTAATTTTAATTTTTGCAAAATTATTTCTCTCTGTATAGGTTTAGAAAACCTATTGTTATATTAACTTATTGTTAAATTTGTAGACGTTTGTGGTATCAAAATGTTTTCTCTCTTGTCAGAATTCTTGTTGAAATATTCCTTTACATGTCTTTAGTGTGTTAATTAACTGGTGAGTAATTGAATGATCCCATAACTTAAGAGTTGAGAGATTAATTGAGAAGGAGATTGCAAAATAATCACTATCAGAAGAACGCATATGTAAAAATAATCCAAGGAAATCCTTCGCGGGTGGCGGTAATGACGAGTTGTTTTTAAGTCTTTATCGCAGATTACATTAATCATGTTAGATATAGAATTTTCGTAAACAACCATGCTTCTTGAATGCGTCTTGATCAAACAAATTTCGAGACGGAACACGTAATAAATTCCTCGACGGAATTTCTTACATTACCGACTCGATTTTTTGCTTGAAAATTTATCATCATTTCTCTAATGTTTTGTTTTCTAAGCTTGTTGTTTTTCTTTTTTTACTTTCATAATTTTCAACGACATCACTCGTTACTCGATGATTGATCGCGATATTGAAACAGCTGACGTCTCTTTCAACTTATCTCCCAATATTTGAAAACTGAGTCGGTAGAATATTTATTTTATACATAATAACAGCTGTTATTTTTTATCGTTTCAAGTTAAAATTAAGATCTTGACAATTCAATTAGAGAGAATAATCGCAATCTGTGACAAAAAAAGAAACACTTGATGAAAATTTATTTCCTCATGATTCAATCAAACGTTTTAATATCGCGAACGACCGGCAGAACAACAATATAAGACGGTCATTAACTCCTTATTAGATTTCCTATTTTCAGACCTTCTCACTTCACTCGTCACTCGGTCATTCGGCTTGCTGTCGAAGGTGAAAAGTCTATCTGTTCCCTCTCCTGCCTCCTATCATATTCTCGCACAACCTTTCTCTTTCTTTCTCTCTCTCTCTCTCTCTCTCTCTCTCTTCTCTCTTTCTCTCTCTTTCTTTCTTTTTCTCTCTCTCTCCGTCGCTCTCTTTGGCAATCAGCTCGCCCCGTTACTCCGGGGCGCGTATCACGCGCGACAACGCTTGTGGGATCGGCTCGGCTCGGCTCAGCGCTCGCGACTTTGGAGCATGTTAGTGCGCCTCGAACGCTTTCTACTGGAGTGTGTCTTCTCGCGGTTGCGTGTTCTCTTCGTATAAATGCGAGAACGCGCGTGCACATACATATATTCAACGCGCCATACAAGCCGTCGTCTTTCTTCCGTGTATCTCAGAAGGCTCTCCTCTCGTTTTGCCGTCGCCATTTTGCGCAAGCACCTGGACGCGCGCGAACGTAATTACAGCGAGAGGAATGTGAACTGTCATCGATCTCTCAGTTTCGCGTGTCAACGCTGATCGGAAAGCCCGCAGCTAATGCAAATGTTGCACCTGCAACTTGCAAAATTTTCCGCGAACCTCGTGGTGTGTTAATTGTGTCGCGTCGTCGGTCGCAAAACACCGCCGACGGAATTGGTCTCGGCACCGTTTGTACGTTTATTCACGGTGTTTCTCTGCGCGCGGTGTTTCATCGCGATCAGATCGAAAAAAAGTGCAGTCGAGGATGATTCGCCGGGAATTAAACGAAAGTGCGACGTGATCCGGAGTTGTTGATTATTTTGTGCGCGAGTTGATCGCGAAAAAGCCATTTCGTCACCAAATCTTTCGATTACCTCCGTTTTTTCCGGTTGTTCGAGAAAATTCCCCGACACGTTCGTTCAAATTCAATAATCGAGCGAATCTTCGCGCGATCCGATCCTTAAATCCTCTGAATCTCGGATCTCTGTCAATTTCTTCAAGCTTTGTGTTCCGTCTTGAAGAAGATTTCCTCAAAATCTTCTCCACGTAGTAAAATTTCTCTTCAATCGCATCTTCGTCAAACGCAAGTGTGCACGAAAAAGCGCGCGGGTGGTTGAAGATGATCGATTGATCGATTTGGTTCGAGGTTTCTCTTTCCGAGACCGATCCTCCCGACGTTACGGCGCGCTCGTCGAAGAGCTACTACTGCTCGGACAACGTGCTGATCGCGTTATCGATCACCGATAGTTTCACACAGTGGACCATGTTGGAATTCTCCGTGCAACATGCCGAAGTCGGTACGTATTGTATATGTAATCGCGCGATTCTCAATTCCGTGTGTCGTCACTACGCGCGATGCGACGCGTGCGTGGAATATCGGCAAGAAAGTACTTTCTCGGAGTACTTTTGCACTCTTTTGTAATCGTGCTCGCATTTGCGTTTCTTGTATACTTGTCCGTTACATGTAACCTTTACGTAATCCTTTTATTTTTTTCATAAACTCTTGAGATAAAAATTTTTGTATTTACGTAATTTACAAATTTTGTTTCTCGTGAGAGATGCCGAAAAGCATATATTTGCAATGACAACCGGATCGCGCGGACAGACCGAAATCTAGAGAAAGTTCGGAGGCAGCGGCGACGATTGCAATTGCAATTGCCTGTTCCGGCATCGGATTTGAAAACGTCAGCTTATAATTAGCCTGATTGCAGTGCAGCACGGAATTCTGTGAATGCGACGCGTTGCTTTGCCGCGCGCGCCCTTTCGGAACTTGTGTGTCGGTGCTTGCACAATACCCGCCAATGAATGTACGTGCGTGCGCTGCCAATGGAGATTCTTCAATTGAATGATCGCGATGTTATCTCGTTAACTGTAATTGACTTGATTACTCTCCGCCTTCGATATAAGTCTCCGGCTATATATTTTCTAGAATGTTCGTCTATATACGCGCCGCGGTTTATAGAAGTCGAGAGAAATGCGCATCCATCGTTCTGATCTTCTTTGCGACTTTCTTCGCGTGAGATTCTCCGAGGTGATTCCGCCGCGACATCTTTGCCGCGCGAGTTTTTCTCAGCGACGTTCATCTCCTTTGTGCGCGCGGTGGAATCGTATATCACGTCGTTTGAAATACAGCACATTAATGTCACACACGCACAATATCGTGTGATTATACGAGATTTGTATAATACATATATTGATATTGTTTACGGCACAGAGAGAGAAAATGAAGCTTCTGCTTTGCTGGGAGAAGCGGAGTAGAAAGCACTTTGAGCACGTGCGTTTTATGCGCAGCGAGCAATTAAATCCAAGAGACAAGAGTGGCTTTTTCTTCTTTTTCTCCGTAAAGATGGAATGTTAGATTCCAGATTCTAATTTTCCAGCTAGAAGCGCTTGTGTGTCGGTATTTCTCATTACATATAGATGATTTACCAACTTGTAATGATTACACACTGTGAAAGAAAATACACACACACACACACACACACACACATATATATATATGTGTATAAAAATCACGATGTATACGCTATTATGTATATGTTATTATGTATGACATATATTTTTTTTTACTATGTTGTGTCGCGCGTTTGTATTGTTATTATTGCACGCTGCACTTAAAGTTCCACGTATCTCTCTTTCAAGTCTATTATTTTTTTCCTAATAAAATCTATGATAGATAGAATTATCTATACTCACTCTTTGTGCATACACTTGTGGTGTTGTTCAAGAGAAAGGATTGTCGGACGTATCTTCCTGCGCGAAGATCGCGCGCGCGAATTTTGCGGATCTTACAATCGCGAGTTCGACAGAGTGTTCTTGAATTGAAACGCGCGGCGGTTCGGTTCAAGGATTGTTTCGATCGCGGCGATGAGATGTCCTCAATGAATCGAGGCGTGAGCCACGCGTTTCCTCAAGGCGAGCCTCTCTTTATTGCCTGCATCTGGACAATCCGTAACTCACGTCGAGCGGACCAAACGCGCGCGCTTTGTTTTTTCTTCATTTTGCCAACCGTCTTTCCAATAAAAGGCGAAATCTTTCGGCACGATCATCATGACGTCACATTTGACACATAACTACGTTTATATTGAAGAAAACCTTGCTCAGATGCAAGCTGTTCGTAATGTTCGCGGTATCGCGTATCGGAATATATTGCGTTTCTTCCTTCCTCAGATTCGGCACATTTTGCAGATTTCGATGCGTCATGCGGAAATGACAAATGTGTAAAGTATCGGGAACGTGCTTGGCAATAAAGAGCAGCTCTCGCTCGAAATAAATAGAATTCTAACGCGAGATACGTGCTTTTCGCTCGCTTACTGCCGCACATACGTCAAGATCGAAGTTGCCGCAACCCAGCTGTGCCTTAGTTATGCAAATTTTGTAATCTCGAAGCAAAAACAATTAACATGTCATCGAACGCGAATTTATTTTGCAAAAAATAATGAAAAAAATAAAAAAAACTGTAAAAAGAAACGATATTTTTCGAGAAACGTCACGTACAACGACATTCTTTTTTTTTTGTATTTAATTCCCTCGCGTTCGAGATCCAGGAAGGTTAATCGGAGCGTATGTGCCGGATTTCTATGGGAATCCGGAGCAACGTGTCGATTACGTGACGGTGATGTGAAGTGTTTTTTTCCGGCATTGTAATTGGCATTCTGTCGAACGTGAAAAAGTGCATCTTAATATTTAATGTATAAAAATACATACTTGTACGAAAAATACGATCGAAGTATTATATCGTAATCTTAAAGATATGCATATCTCTTAAAGATATACATATGTATGAGATATACATATATATAGAGGGTATTCAAGGATATCCAAGCTGGTTTCGAAAGAGAAATATACGGAATACTACGGAAAAAAAAGTTTTGACACTTTCGAAATTAACAATTTCGAAGATTTTAAACATTTTTAAAATTTTTAGTCAGCTGAAGGTCATGCTTTAGACATACTCAAATGTATTTTTTCATTCGCTATAAAATGCAATAGAAAAAAATATATATATATATTTCCTTGATAAAAAAATACTGATAAAAACTTCGATCTTAAAAAAAAGCAAAAAAATTATCAGAAAAAATGTTTCTTCCATATTTCTCTTTCGAAATCATTTAACAATAAATTGTGTCACGAATAGTTTTCGTGTCATTAAAAACAAAGGAGATATTTAAGCGGCCTGCTTCAGCTTGGATACTCTGTATAATGTGTGTATATATACACATATACACACATACACACACAAATATACATAGTATATCTCACGAATTTCTATGGATATCCTTGAATAACGTAGACTATTATTGAATCCACGCCAAGTATTGAGAAGTAATAGTCATGCTATCCAAATTTAATTATGGTGATTGTGTTTTCCCCTTGCCGACCCGCACCCTTGAACTGTTTAATCGCCCGACATTCAACGGCCATTGATGCCTCGAGCATAATTACCGTTCTGGAAATTGGCACGAGCGGTTCGCGATTTATTCAAACGAGTCTCGTGCTTTAGTAATTTCGAAAGAATGGTGCAAGCCAGACATGTTATTCGGCAGATCGATTACATTTGGAAATACGTGCAGGGCCGCATAAATTAAGAAAAAAAATATAAACAATTCTATTGTTCGTATTAGATTTTTTTTTTAAATATTCAAAAATAACTTATGAAGTATTTATAGAATAACATTATAAAATTATAAAAGTTTTTCTCTCTTCTCTTTTTTTTAAGCATAAATTATACATATATGAGAAATAATGAATTTTTTCGAGATAAAAATCTTTTCAAGTACTCGACCCTGTGAAAAAATTCCCGTAATTCAGACGTGCGTACTTGAGTACGCTACGTTGTTTGCGTTTTTGAATGGAGCTACAAGCGATGCCGCGGGCAAAGCGCAAGAGGTGCTAGAGACGCAATGGTGAGAGGCGATCTCGGGATTATAGAAAGTCTTCAAAACGATTTTTAACGGCGTCGCATCGCATCGGGATAAAGTGGAGCGAATTAATAACGCTTCGGTAAGACGAAGATAAATGATTTTAAAAATTTTTATCAGAAAAAAAAAATACACTGATACGAGAACTCATCTAATAAAAGTCCAGATTAACAGATGTACTTTTGATTATTCAAATATTCATAAAAATCGAATGTCAAAACGCTTATCAAGTCCACCTGTCAAAATAGCCAAATCTTCGATTTTTCTTTACACATTTTGTCATTTATCTTTCGGATAATGAAATATTTAAACTTCCAAACAAATGCAAATATTGGAATATTCACACGTGTACACAGTCAATTTCAAATAAATCTAAATATTTAACGCTAATCCTAAACGTCCGCGGACGTTAATATCCGAGCGATTCTTGAAAATGAGAAAATCTTAGTAAATATTTAGTGGAAGAATTTCTAAAAACTAAAACAATATATCAAAAACTAATGTTATTTCTTTAATATATAGAATAAAGATCCATAAACGTGTACAGAGTTTTTGCAACGTTTTAACAATAAAAAAATCAAACATAAATGTCCTGGGTTTACAGGATACGTACAAAAAAAAAACGTTTTACAGGTTTAAAGCTAAATATTTAAATTTTGAGTATGTACAGATATACTAATAATACATCGGTATAATGTGATTGTTTTTTTGCATATATTTCTACATATTTATAAAAATGACAATCTCTCGTGTTGATCTGTTGTCATTTGTAAAGCCAAATATTTTTGCAATTACTTGTCACACATTTGTGTTTGCTTGTCAAGTATCATTCTTTTCTCTCTTTCTCTCTCTCTGAAATCGCGTGTAACGCACGCAAGAAACGCGCGCAGATCAAAGAGAGAACAGAGCAAAAAAGATTGACAGGAATGAAAAATAGAAAACGCAGAGAAAGAAGTGCTGCGTGGACAGCAGGAAGTCGACAGGGACAATCGCGTTACAGCCTTTCATTTACATACGTCATAATGTAATTGGACTGTACTTGCCACACACGGGAAACGTGCATTCGTAAAATATTGCAAGTGACAGCTGTTCCTGACCTTGTCGAAAAAATAGCGCAGAGAAATTCCCAGAATGTTTCGCGAACATATTAAGTATAATCTCTCTCTTCAATTTTAATTAATATATTTCTATAAATAATAAATATATATTATTATACATATTATTTGAAATAATAAAATATATTATTATTAATAATATATTTTAATATTATTAATAAATATATTATTAATAATATATTTATTATATGTGCGTGTTAAAACAAATCCGTTCCTAAAATTTAGTTCGTAAAAAGGCGCAAAACATTATATTTGCAACTTTGAACGAGGAAAGTCATTAAAATGGAGACAAATCGACTTCCACCATAATAATATCGATATTTTATATGCAACGACGTGATAATTTCGCCGTTTGAAACGCCGTCACGCGTGCGGGACCATATCCGCATCGCATTTAAAAGCCCGGATTCGCTAATTAACGCGATTTGCTGACGCACCTGGTCACGCTTACAACTACGTTGTCACGTGCACGTGCGCCCACTAGTATAATATGTCAGGTGCAATCGCGCGACCTTCCTGTAATTATTAGGAAGTTCGTTTCGACTGAGCGCGTTTGACAATGGTGTCTCTCAGGCTTAATGACCACGTTTTCCAACGAGCACCTTCGAAAATGTGGGATAATACGTACACACATGCGTACCGCGCGCGGATGCATTGTATGTCTCATTCGCGTTATATCATAGAGTGAGAGTTTGACGTTTAACAACAGTGACTTTCTTCAGAACGGTAGTTGGTTAGGTTTTAACGCGCTTTCCACCGGGCAATCGAGTCGAGATCAACATCACATACGCATCGATACATATATAGAAGAGATCGTGTATATTATTGCGAAACTTTTGACCATCCGTTAAAATTCTCCGCAATATATTTTTTTTTTTACATCTATGTTATTTCACAGTATATGTTTTCTTATTACTGCTGTCAAGTGTTTTTTTGAATTTCTAAGAAAAAAAAGACAATCCTTTTGAAAGTTCGCGATACACGAATGTCCGCGGATCCCGTGGATCGTCGATCTCGCGATTGTTTCATCAATCGATCTTTCTTCAGGCGCACAAACATCGAAAGAAATCTCCAAGAGAGATATTGTCGACTCCTCTGTAACGTAGGCCGTCGCGGAACAGGTTGCCGACTTAATGGGTCATTGAGCAAACGCGTGTTCTCCAATCACCGCGCGGAATTGCGAGCGAGTGAGCGAGCGCGCGAGTTCGAGTAAATAACAATCGAGATTAAAGCAAAAAAATGCCCGACTTGTAATTGAGTAAATAATTGCTCTCTATACTAATCCGCGGTGTAGGTATATATTGTATCGTTTGAGTGAGACGAGTGTTTGTGTTTTTTTTCTTCTTTGAGTTATTTCTTTCGCTTCTATTCTCGGCGAGGAGAGTCCACGTGGAGAGGCGATAATATCGGAAACATTTTACATTTTGATGGAAAAAAAAAAATATCTCGACGTGATAACGCACAGAAGTGATTTGTAACAATTAATCAAAGACAAAGAAATGAATGCCGATATATCTCACATTTGATAGTTTTATCGCGCTAAAATTGTCGCGCAAACAATCAAATATGTAAACTAGCTCTCACTTTCGCTTTCCTCACCGCGGTCAGAGATCGCATAAATAATTCCGATAATCAAAGGGTTAATTGTTGCAGGGTCGGACCGTAGTTAATGCTTGTAGTTTAATGTCCGTCCGTCAACGTGGAAGGTCGCGATCTCTCGCCTCGAGGGCACATAACTTTACGACGCGACCCGCATTAATAATCGCGCCCTTCCTCTCGCCTTTCCTCTGCCGCTGCCTCCCTTTGTTTCTTTCTCGCTTCCTAATGCAAGAACGACAGTCATGTACACTGACGATCTCACTCCGTTCTTTCCTTATCTGTTGCAGCACTTTCCACAGCCACCGAGGATGTGGGAGATGGACCCCAAGGGCACGAAAACGACACCGGTGAGTGAGCGATGTTCGATCTCTTTGAAAGAAAAAGAGAAATCCGCTTTCCTTGAATTATTCTTCTCTCTTTTCTTTTCGAATTTGGAATCGACTTTTCGGAGAGTTTTATGAATCGTTAACTTCTTTTCTTTAAGACAAGGAGTTTTTTTCTTTTTTTTTTTTTTTGAATCTTTAAAAGCAACTTTTATCGCACGCTGGACATCATCGTTGAGGACCGCGCTTGAAACGACCGTGTATCGCGTTAATTGCCACTAAATCTAGTCGAGGATACTTTACGAATTATCGTTTCTCTTTCCGTATCGGAGTTATTTGCTTGTCATACAGCGATAATAGGAAGTACAACATCGTATAACTTTAATGCACTTGCGTACTCAATTGTTTTTTTTTTTTGTTTTTTTGTTTTTTTTTATATATATCCGACGATTTTAATTCACACGTGCAGTGTACAAACGTGTACACTGCGCGATCGAAAGTGCACATGAGTTTTGCGGGAAGTCATTCGCACCGCTCAATAAGTTATTTTCCATTCGCGAGATTTTATTTCTTTTTGCGATCTCGCGCGTCGACATGTAACCGAGCGAAAGCAAAAAGATAAAAAAAAAAAAAAGAAAAAAATTGCGAGGAGCGCAGGAACGGAGAATTTGTCAGAAGACATTTTATTTTTCGCCGGCCATGTTCATCGGGATTTGGTCCAGGGTCGACTGGTCCAGTTTCCGTGAGTGAGCGGCGGAGGATTGATGCCAGAATATTAACGCGCGCAATTCGCCGATTGATGCATTCGAGCGGCCGAAATCGCGACCGTCGTATCGATAAATCGCAATATAAATCGCGATTTCAAAGAGGTGACTACTCATCGCTTTTCGCTTTAAAACATATTCAATTTGATACCGGAGATGTGTGAATTGTTTGTTATTTCCGCAAAGAGATGCAGATACGTTCTCAGAAGTTTTATGATTAAGTCGCGACGGTGAGTGATTAATTAGGCGTTCAAACAAGACGATAATTCTTTTCCGAGAATGCGCAAACACGAGATGCCCGTCCAATCTCACGTAAATAAAGGCCGGTTATAAGTACGATTCGTATTTGCTGCGACAGGCCGCCTGTCATATATACTAACGGTCGACGCACGTGTACGCGCGCTTCTATATATCATACATACATATATGTACATACGCAGTACGCAGGTTTCTGCGCCGTCCGGAACAAAGTGAATCATACCGAAGTTACATCAAAATTAAATTTTTTTTTTTTACATCTCTGCAGTGTAAAAAATTTTTATGTGATCATTTTGATGATTGTATAGATGACTTAATACATCAAATAGCTCTCGCGGCAGTTCAAAGTTCAAAATCACAGAAAAAAATGCAAATGTCTGGAGGTGCAAAGTCTACGGTGATATTACTCATAAAATTTGATTATAAAAGCTACATACATGTATATCCGGTCGATTTCATATTACAAACTTTTTAAAAGAAATTTAAAAAGCTTTTAAAAAGAAATGTAACATTAAAATTAGTATACAGTGTGAGGATTTGTTTTTACACAATCCATGACATACATGACATATTTAGGATGCGTTCTGTTTGGACGCTTATGCGCTTTAAGCCTCAGTCTTTATTGCTCTTTAAATGTAAAACAAAGATAGACTAATTCTCAAAGCGCGTGAGCGTCCAAAGCGCATGCACCTTTGTATGACACATGTCATACAAAGTAAAACGAGTGAGACTCTGCGGGTTCTCTGGCGGGTTGTTCCGCAAGTATCGATTTTGATCGTGTTGTAGGTAAAGTAGGAAACATCATTTTTAGTTGACAATGTCACTCTCACGATGTGTGAATTACCGACGTGCGGAAAACTGCTGCTTGTTTACAGCTGACAATCATATCGCATTCGTTCTTCAGTCGATATATCGATATATCGATAACAATCGAGAGTGACATTATCGTCTTTTCCAATCGGTAATCTATATAATTTGAATTGACACTCGATCGCTCACCACATCACAATAGATATCACTAGTGTCTTTACGTTATATTTTTTGTGTCATCCTCAAATTTTATATTTACGATTTTATACACGTGAGATACACAAAATAAAACGTATAATATGTGCGCGTTTGCCGTGTCTAATTTATATTTAAAATATATATATACAGAATATGTCTTCTGTATGTTTTCAGGAAACACATGAGCTATGAACATCTTATTGCGAGATCTGTAACATAAGATTTTTATAGTAAGAATAAAAAAATAGAAAGGAGGATTTCACCAATATATTAACCTTTCGCCTGCAGACTTCAAAAATGACCTATAAGTGAGACAGACTGAGTCTGTGAGAATTATGCGACTTTAAAAATATCGAATATCTCCGCGAAAAATCAATATTTTTTCACTTTTTTGTTTTTTGAATCAAGAGCTCGAACGATTCTGCGTTGAGAGGAAAAGAAATTGAAAAACTCCTTAGTAGTTTCGAAGATATAAGCGTTTAAAAAAAAAACTAATTTTTACTAGAAACGCATAATTTTTAAGTGAAGATTTATGTCTGCAGGCGAAAGATAATTCAAATATATATTAATAAAATATGATCTGCACAACTGAATAATGCGCAAATCAGATATCAAAAGCTATTTTAAATGCGCTTAAGAATACGCAGTATGTTACAATAATAAGATTGTAATCTCGCGAGCTATCCGAGATTAAGAAGAATTAACTTAATCTGATGTTAAAAATACACAATAATAATTTAAAAAGAAAGACAAAATTAAAACTTTTACATTATTTTTAATAGAGCACACAATGACACGACACACGTGACTATTGCGCGTTGTTCCACGCACGTTTAATAAATTGCGCGATTTTCTCGCAAATATTCCTTAAAGTCAAGACGCTCGTAATACCTTGTATCACGATAATATAATATAAACGTCCTTTTGCACGATTCTAACAGCGCTTATCATATCGGTCATCCATCCTATTAACGCGAACTGCCTCCCGCGGATCAATTGTCGCTTAACCCCTGGTCTCCGATCTCGGCGATACGATACCAGGCGAGACAGAGACGAAACGCGACAATAAAACGCCAGCTGCATTTTCTACCCGAGTCGGGTCGTCGGGTACGCCACGTGACAATCATACGCTGCTTTGGCAGCTTTGAAAGGAAAAGACGCCACTCCGCATATGTCGAGATATATCGTCACTTCCTACGCGAACTTTCATGCTGTTTGTTGCATTTTGGCACTCGCGTCTTTGCCATTACGTGAGATTATTAGATTTTCCGCGGCGCAATCCGCGGCCGCGTCTCCGCAAGCGCTATAACGTTTCCCCTCCAAGGACGAGTCGATCGAGAGAAGCCAGAATGACCAATTTCGGTGTTCGCTCGGGAAAGAGACGCATTTAAATACTTCTTTTTGCACAAGTGTAAAACATGCATCTTTCATTTTGAGTATTCATAATATATAATTCTTTTTTCCACGTGAACAACCGTCGATGTTTTTTTTGTTTTTTTTTCGATATTTACGTGCGACCCAAGTCGCACGTAATTGACGATTTAGCACGTCGAATCCGAAGAATTATTATTATATATCGATATTAGTCATTAACGTGAGATGTGTCGCATCGCTGTCACCCATTTGCGTCACCGCGCAATCACGTGCGGGTTAATGCAAATTCACTTGCTCGTTAATTTGAAAGAAAAGAAACTAAGCGGCAATTACATCGATCAGCGATCGCAAGGAAAATATTTACGGTTGAGAAAATATTTGCAGTAGTAACGGTTAATTACTACTTATTATCGTCCAATTAACGTGAGCCGCGCGCGATGCACATGTTACACATATGTGTCGAGTGTATCAAGAAGAGACAAGTTTTGCAAACAGTTGTACCTGATAATTCTCTCTCTCTCTTTCTCGCTAAAAGAGAAAATAAAACTTAAAATTTATTTAATCAAAATATATTCGGTATTAAATTACCAAATAAATAAATGTAGTTTTTTTTAAGCTTCGTTAAGTTAATTAGGTTAATTGGACGTTAAAATACTAACCGCATTCTTACGTTCGCCACTGCAATTTTGACATTTGGACGTCACAGATGAAACAAGCGCGCTTGAGAGGGATTATTCATTATTAGCGACATTAGATGTAAAGCAGTTGTCATCTAATACCGTAAGTCTTCGCAAATTTGACGATTAGGTGTTGCAACTGAAACTATCGCGATTACGGAATCTGCACGTACGGAAAGCGGACAGGAGGGCATACCAAGGGGATGTGCACGCGTGCGCCACGTGCGCGCTAACGAAGCTCAGGTTTCACGTTCGACAGTCGTGACTCTTTTTTGCGCGACTGCGTCCACTGCGAAAGGATATGACGCGTGTAATTGGCTCTAATTGGTTTACCAATTGCTGCAGCCAATTGGCCGATGGAAAGCCGGTCTATTCGAACGAGCATTGAAACTGTTTGTGCGCAAACAGCGGATTGTGCGAATGAAAGTGATGCGAGACATTTTCTGTCGGGAGCTAAATACACGATTGTTGTTTGGTATTGCAAAGGGTGTTCGTTCTATTTTTAATCGAAGAGCCAAATAATATCTTAAAAAATAAAAGCGTAGTCGCGCAAGCATGTCTTTTAATAAATTCATTACGCGTTAATATGTTTGATTTTGTCCGAGCAAAATTCAACGGGATAAAAAAAAAAAAATAAGATAAAACAGTTCGGACATTCTCATCGAAACCTATCTAATTTCGTCGAACAAATATAAACTCGAGACGGAAAGACCATAACGGTTGACCTCTCAGAGCGCTTAGCAACAAGTCTCATGCATGGGCAATGTCCTCTGGAGAGATATGATCCTTGTTCTTCCGCAAGTCGAAGCGCTTCCACACGTACGTACATCGCCCGAAGCGATCAGGTGATTGCCGAAAGTACATCGCGAAGAATCAAGAGGAACTTCGAGGAGGGGGAGAAGAACTTGAGTAAGGAAAAAAAAACTTGGAATTTTTAATTCGATCCTACAGACTCGACAAAAAAAAATTGTCGGGAATCTCCTGCGATTGCCGCGACTAATATAAATTACTTTGTGTCAGCATACGTGCCTCGACGCGTGCGAGACGTAATGAGACCACGAATTTAGACGTGCCGGGCGTGTAACTCAAGACGCGTGCTGCAAATCGCGCCGTGTGTGCAGCAGCGTTTACGCATCGCATGCATTGCTTATCTGACCGAACGACTTTTTCACTGCTGCTTGCGGTTTTCAATTAAAGATTTCGGTTGTATTTCGAAACCGACTCTCTCGGATAGTCTCATAACGACTCGGACGTAAGAAAGAATTGTTACACGAAAAAATTGCGAAATCTCGTTATTACCCTATTCGTCGGAATTGCGACAATTCTACATAATAACCAGCAACATGCTCGTTTGATTTCCAGTAGCTTTTTTTTTATCATTACAGACAATATCGAATCAGAAAGACGATCAAGAGGTAATTGAAGACAAATGTGTAAACCGCGTTTTTATCGCTTAAACTTTATATTTGGAATTAACCCGCATAATTGTATTTATTTATTTTTTTTTTTTTATATTGTACTTTGACGCGTGAAGATTTTAAAAGTTTGCACGAGTCGATTTGCATGTACTTGCGTTGCGCGTGACACCACTCTCGATGGTTTACAAAATCGACGATTCCGCGATTTCCCAACCACCGAAGCGTGTGCGCGGGGGAGCCGCGAAATAAAAAGAGTTGCAAAAACATTGCAGGAATTGTTCGCGAAACCTTTAATGCGCCGCCATCGATAACTTCTACCTTGCCTACCGTTTAATTATGGAGAATGAAACGCTCGGTCGAGCGATCACGCCGTTACGTCAGTGGGAAACGTGATTTCGTGCCACGTTCGTTCCTCGTCGACACTTCTAAGGATCTGTGAGTTTCCAGCGAGGAAATGGGAGGAAAGATTGGCTGTTCCCCGAAATAAAGAGAATCCTTGTTTCGTCATGTTGGGAGTACAGAGAAGAAGCGCGAACTTGTTTGCATATTATTTGCAAGTACTGTGTGATAAAACGCGCATTTTTTACTACAAATTATTATTGTTTCTTTTTTGTTTGAAAATGTGAGACAAATATTTGCGCGCAGACTAAATAACTTATATAAGTTGTCTGCGATAAACATTTACTTATGCGATCGAATCGATTATGCGGAAATCTTACCTGTTCGTATGTATAATGTAGCACTCGCGATAAAAACAATCAACACAAACAAGAATCGTGCATTACCGGATTAGACTTTGTGTTTCTCGGTAACTTATCACATTTATCTGCGTACACGCAAATTTGATCCCTCTCTTATTAGCGTTATCTAAGGTTGCAGCTTACCGGTGATATCGCGATCGTAATGTTACTTTTATTTCAGTTTTTGATTACAAACAACCGCGCGAGTTCTTGCAACATTTTTAATGTTAAAATACACTTTCCATCTTCTCCTTCTCTCTCATTCCCAAGTTGTAATTTTACGACCCGCCCGGTCGTAATGAATGGCCGCGCTGATTATCATTGGATAATCGCCGATTGCGCGTAACGCAATTGACGTTAATTTGTTGGTAGTCGATATTTAATATCGAGCAGAAGAAAAGAAGAACAATATTTTCTAACGTAGCAAAGTTGTTTACCAGCTATCAGATTCTAATCTTGATATGCGTAGTTGACGTTATTTCTTGTTTTGTGTGTCGTTGCTAAACCGATTTCCGATAAACAAACATCCGCGCCTCGAAACCGGGAACAAAGTTAGGCAGCAATAATGTTGTTTGCTTACAACGTCATAAAGTCGAGCAAAGCTCAATAAATGTAACCGATATTTCCCGTTTTCGAGATTTTCTCTTCGGATCGAGAGAGAAAGGAAAAGAAAGAGAGAGAGAAACTCGGGATTAAATAGGAGTCGCGTGCAGCCGAAAATAATGCCGCTTTTCGCCCCTCGCATTCGGATATAAACTCCGCCGCGCTTTGCCAGGCCACGGCTCGAAAATAGTCACAACATTTAGGGTGGCAACCCATGGCTTTTAGAACGCGAGAGCGTTTGTGACGCACGTGAACTTCCCTCCTCTTCTTCCATCCTCTCCCATAACACGATCTCTCTCTCTAAGTTCGGTTAGTTTGTTTCCGAGAAAATTAAAATCGCACTCTCTCTCTCTGAATTCAACACAACCGCGGCAAAAGACGTAGAAAACTTTGGAATCAGTTATTGTATTATTTTTTGTGCATTTTTTTGAAAATTTAAAATTTTCGGGTTAAAACGAGTGAGAACTTAGCGTTGAGTTCGGCGAAGTAGGAGATTTTGCACGCGAAAGATTGAAGATAAACATACAAACGATGGGGATAAATTTAGAATATCTAGTGTACAAATTGCCTTGCCTAAAACGACACTCTGTAGAAGCGCCGGAACACGCAATCAGATAAAAAAATCTCGGAAATGTTGTCAAATCAATATTATTATGCTGCACGATAATATTTTATAACGATAGTTTTATCTCTTGTCGGCATAGATACGTATGTTTTTGTCTATTTTGACGAATATCGGAATCAAAACACAAACATGTTGTTGACGAGAGACACACGTGTGTCGCGTAAGCAATTTCGTTAGATCAGGAAGATTGTCATCAGTCTCAAGAACATCACCTGAGACCACGTCGATGAAAACTCTTTGGGGAACGGTAATCGACTGTATCAAATTAATTAGCACACTCGAAAAATTTCGAGGAATTACACTCTGTCACGTGTGGATAAGAAAATTTATGTGTACGAAATAATTCATTCGTAATTACATAATTTGTGCGCACACGCGGTTGTGTAACTGTAATTTGTCTTTTTTTTTGTTTGTTTTGTCAGCGAGCGAACTCGAGGAAAGTGTCGATCAATCAAGCGGTTTTGTTTCTATATATTTTTATTATACTTTTCTCTCCGAGAAAGACGCGGACGACGAAGCTTAATCTATAAATACATCTTCCCCCGCTGCTTCATCTAACGTTTCGCCGATAGATTCAGTCGGCGGGCCTTGAGACGCAGACCACGCGGTACTATAATAATCCACGACAAAGAGTAAATTGTGCGAGAGAAGAGGGAAACAATCGCTTCGGCGAAATTGCACGGCGCCGAAGAGATCGGTGAATCCCGCTAATTATAATAATTGCGGTCGGTTGCAAAAAGATTCTTTTTTTTTTTTTCATCCGATATCTATTGTATAATCGCGCACATATCCTGCAGTTAAGCCTCTCGTTAATTAATCAGCGCTTAAATGCAAATGCACAACGTCCTATAAGAAACTCAGGATAATTCGTGACACAAATACTTTCAATACAACTTTAATTTTTTTTTTTTTGTAATTGTTAACGTTTTAATATTTCCAATGGGAAAACGTTCTCTGAAAAGATTCCAAATTCGCGAAAGGCGTTCTTGAAATTTTGCGTCAACTAAATGTAGACGTAACAAAATATTGTGTAATATTGTATTTGTGTTTCTAATATTTGTGCATACATGTATGTAACTTTAACGTAATGAAATAACACTTTTTTTCCGAGTCGTATAACGGAACTAACAGTTTTTTCAAGAAAATTGAAGCCTGTGTTGCTTCTGGCCGCGGAGTGAATGTTGCGAATCTTTATTTGTTTTCTTAATCGTTTGATAGAAGGTGTGTCAATTGAGCTGAACGTCTACGGATACACATGCGGCTATTTAAATCCGTCTGAGGTTTAATCGTGTCTGTTTCTGTTTTGCTGTTTCAGATCCGTATTCCTTGTCGCATCTCGGTGAGTCCTTCGTTTTTGTTGCATGCGTTGCATGTGTAATTATTCTCTTTCGCTAACAAATCATTAACACAAACACACAAATCAATCAACGTATCATTCATATAATTTCTTTTCTTTGTAATTACACGACAATGCATGTTAAACAAATTAGCATATTCTACGTAATGACAGAAAGAGGAAACAAACGGCAACAAAAACGTAAAGCGATTGCCGTTTAATTTTTGCTTTTTTTGGACGTTTCTTGGTTGTTCTCTTCTCTAATTGATGTTCGAGAAATTGATGTGTTGCAACACGCTGTTATGTTAACGTACTAATATCTGCATATCGTGTTATTATACTCTCATATATGAGCTAACAAAAAGTGTCGTATCAAAGAATAGAGAAAGAGAAAGAATATACAGAGCGGAGTGAGATCGGCACATTGATCGGCGCCTCTCGATCGGGAGGGGGGGATCTAGGTCGCGGTAAAGGTCAGACAACGACAATTCGCGGTCGGAAAGGTCACGGCGCGAATCGTTATCGACGAAAGCGACACAAAAATAGATCTCAGCGGTGTCCAATTGCGCTCTTAGCGGGGACACATCGTTCCAATTCGCATTTGAGCAAATCCCGAAATATCCGAATATCTGTCATTTATTTTTTTTTTTTTTTGCCTTGACTCGAGGAATACGAGGAGGCAGAATTATTATTTAAGCATCATTCGATATGCTCGTTACTTTCATTATATTCGTTATTCAATATTCATTGTTCTCGTTGTTTGACAGATACTCATTATTCGACATTCGCGTTGTTAGCATTATAAAAAAAATTGCTTGAATTGTGGAACCGAGTTCGCTCTCTGATGTCACTTGTTTGTTTCTTCCATTGACATTGATTTTTTTTTTTTATACGGAAATGACAATCACGAGTTAAATACGTGTGCTACGAAAAATTATTGTTTCTCAACAAACATTTGAATAATACTGTGCACACGTTGTTGATTCGACAATGAGGAATTAGAAAAGAGGAAGACATAAATAAACACCATGTGGGAGACACCTGTGTCTTGATGACAGCTCCGGAACTTCAATTGTGGTAATCACAAGACTCGTTGTAATAATGGCTGTTTATTCGCGCATGCACTTATTATATGACGTGAACGAGCGTGCAATTACCATGCAGGGCTCACACTTAGATCGCACTTACAATTAGGTTCACTCACACAGTCGCACAGTCGGAGCGAATGTCTGTTATCGCGAAAATTCATATGCCGTTTAAATTCGCCACTGACGTACGAATTATCAGAGTTAGTAAATAAGCTGAAGCTTTGTGAGAATATACAGTAAAAAATGATAATGTATAAAGTAATTGTAAAGAGAGAAAAAAAGCAATCAGAAACTGTCAGAGAATTATTTTTTCTTTGTGTCAAAAATACAAAAAAAAAAAAAAGAACTTTTCGTACGATCATTTAAACTAATATTTTCTTTAAACATTAATGGTACTCACAATAACAATCCTCATGGTATCGTCATAGCTCTAACGTCATTCGAAGCCTTGGGAGATCCAAAGTCTATTATTGGAAATGTTGTGTTATCAAAACTAAAAGTGACGAAGGAAAACACGTTTTCAAGAAAACGCTGAAAATATCGATTGTGTACATGTTTCCTCTTATATAAAAATTGACACACGTGTGTCAATCTCGTGAATATTGAAGTTTTTATTCGATGGATACTACGTATATATTGGCCTATAGCAATAAATACATATTATTACGAAAAACCGCGCGCATGTATATCAGCGAATTTCTTTATTTAACAGATTTTTATAAATAAAGCCAGGGTCTCTCGTATTTCGAACGTCCCCGCATTATCGATCAATTTATCGCGTGCGGGCCGACAGTCGATTCCGTGAATCCGCTGTGCGTCGTCGTCGAGTGTTAGATATTGTTCTCGCGGATTGTACAATCGGTTTAAACAACAATAAGCGTTTAGGCGAACGATATAGCGCGCGTGGTGCTGAATTATGGGCGAAATTTACGATGTGGCTGCGATAAACTCTCGTGACGCACGGGCGGCTGCGAAACGCGAATGAACTAAAATTCAATTTGCGGTTTCCGCGTTTAACGCTAAACATTGGATGTTTTTTTTTCTCTGGAGATTAAAACTTTTCACTTCATTGTTCATCTCACAAAGAAAGATTGTCTCGCAAGTATATAATGTTGCTCAAGTTTTCTTTTTATCAAAAACAAAACTCGAAATTACCATCTCTCGAGGCTTTTCTTCAGGAAATCTTCGGGAAATTCCGGATTGTCTAAAAGTTGGGAAAGTACTCGCGGAGAATACCCGCGGGAATAACTTCGCAAACTTGAGAACACAATCACGCATAAACGTTTTGTTCTTTCCTCGATAAATAATATAAACGCCAATATCTCTCCATCTCTCTTTCTCTCAAGTCAGTCACTAACTCGCATATATGCCCACGTATGTTTCTCGAGAAAATCGCGCTGACGTAAATGCAATAGATCTCGGAAGAGACTGGGTGGCCTCAAGAGCGATTCGGAGCAGTGCATTAACTGCGATTTGAAAATAATCCCTCGTGACGTGTTGGGAACTCACGGAAGTCTATCGAAAACGTTTTCCGACGATTTGTGCGTCTTGATTGCGTTGTCAATCGAAACAGATAGACGAGAGAAAAACGCGAGATTTTACCGATTCACTTCCGGAGATTGAGAGCGCGAACGAGATTAAAGTGCGAGATACAATAGTTAATAATTAAAAGATAAACGCGAGAGAAGCACAAAGAACAGCGTTATCGTATATAACGGAAGCGGTGTGAATCACGTGTCGAGCGCGGAACACTCCACCTGATCATTGATTAATCAGAGACAAAGTGCATAGATTGCACTAGACGTCACTCGACGCCTACTAGGAAACAATTTTGCATATCTTCTTTTGCAATGTAGCGCAATGCGCTTTATTTTTAGAATTCAATTTCAGTAGAATTTTGGGAGAGATATTTTTGTTCGCGCGAAAATGAGGGTTTTTATATTTATGAGCGGAACGTTTTGCCTTGCTTCGCGATCATTTAGAAATGGATCTCAATTGATGATTTGTAGAATCAATTCTTCATTTTCTTGGCAACGATTAACGCTTTGGTAAACACATAACAGAGAAAGAGAAAGTAAGAAAAGAAGAAAGAGAGAGGAGAGAGAGAGAGAGAATATGATGAAAGAGAGACGTCTGGAAGCCATTTATAAAGAACTGTATCTAATGTCTCGATTACGCTGTTATAAATAGGCTTACACAGTTGAATAACAATCGAAAGAAATCGTACGTCATGTGGACAGCGACTTAGCAGAACAATCATAAGATTCATGTAGTTTTAATTTAAGAAAAGATTACGCATACACACACATTATGTGTGTTACTTTGTTCTCTCTTCAATCAAGTTCCAAGTAAAACTTATCTTTTTATTTTACAAATGTATGCAAATTTCCCATGCGCGCTGACGTGCACAAAAATCGCAAAGGACATGTTGAATAATGACGATGACGACAGAGAATATCATTTTGGTAACTCTTTTCGTGAGTGTCTCGCGTCATCATCATCAATGATCCTGACAACGCGAGAAATCGCGGAAAAAAACGCGCAGTTGAGTTGCGTAAGCTGAATCTTCCGTTCGTGTCACGTCGCGTGTGGCACGATTTACGTTACCGCAAACGCTAATCGGAGACCGGGACTATAACACAGAAGTGCGAGAAGGGAAAGTCGAGAGCGATCTCAAAAATCATCGTAATTTAATATCAATGCACTTTGAATGATATCCAGCCGAGCGGATAAGCTTGAAGAGAACAAGTTTCCAATCTGGGAAACAGTGTCTGTATTTAATCTAATTAACGATCGTCCGAACTTATTAATGACACATGATACTTGTGTGTATCTGTTTGTCGGGATGTTGACGGGATGACACTAGTCCGATATTGACACATTAGTTCATTGCGAGTAGATCTTTAATCTTTGAGATCGCCTGCAATACAGACGACCATGTCCTACATCGAGAAACAGCAAAGTGTGTGTGAACGGCCAACAACAACACCACCACCATTTCGCGAGAAGCATTCTCACCTTTCTCTCTTTCTTTTTCTTGTTTTCCCAAATTTACGTAGCAATTTCGCGAACCAAAAAATCAAATTGAATTAATTATTTGACAAGAAAGAAATTAAACAAATTTAATTGCGAAAAGAAAACAAGAACGTTTATCGCATATTCTTTCTTCGCTGAATAAATGATCCTTAGAAAAAGGATCCTTAGAAAAACACACAACTTGTGTGCAATTAAGCACACACGTTAATTATGCATTGATAGTATGAATAATAACGTACAATTGTTTTTGCACTCATGTGTCTTTATCAGTCGCATGTCTCAATGTTTTGCAATTTTTTCTCAAATTATCCCTAATTAAAATAAATTATTCAGCTCTGTTCTTGTGTGTTACGATATCGATCAAACGTATTCGTCGTCACGTCGATTGCGTGACGACGAGCGACGGGTTTTCTGAAAATATGTTACGTGGACGATTTTCTTCAAACGAAGAACACACCGAAAAAGTTAAAGTGGTGTGTGCCAACAGCGTCAGCTGACGGCAACCTGTACGTTGTTTGCGACAAAATTTCATATACGTGGATTACTGGACAGTTTCCAAACTGACTGAGAGATCGTCGGAGAGCGCCGCCGTGACGGTCAGGATATTACGCTGATTCACGGAACGCACACATGTGTTTTCATTTGCACAAGGTGTCCGCGAAGTATCGGCGCAAACAACGCGCAATGTTCCCGTCGGAATCCCGTGTTTACTTGGAAGAATTCACGTCGTTCGCATTCCAACTAAAACGACATGTGATTTACGTGCATTCATTGTTTTTTATAATTTAACTGTATTTTAACATGCTTGAATTGCATGTGATCACGAAACCACATTTGTACACGGTATTAAGCGACGATGAGGAGAACTTGGCGACGCACGCCGCAGAGCAATACCCTTTTCGTGTAGTCCTTTAGCCTGGAACAAGTCCGGGACTCGAAGGTGGCGTTGAACTCGAAAGGACGACGGGTTCTTCTTTCGCGGCAAGAAGAGCTGAAATGAAAAATGTAGCTCGGCCTTCGGTCAGGAAACCGTCCTTCCCGACCAGTCTTTCCCATCAGCCTCGATCTATCCGATCTATTTATACACACTCTATTTTACATAAATTAAAGAGCAATTTTTAAATATCTAAGAATTCGAATGCAAGTATACTCGGGGACGTTTGTGCCGTTTAAATATAAAATAAAAGTTTTGAATGTGAAATAGTAGCTTAAATTCTCTTAAATACTTTTTTTTTAAGCTTTACGCGTATCTCATCTAGTGCTTTCGCTAAATATATATCTTAAACTTACGGGCGCATAAATTCCTTTCACATATTCGGACGTTAAACCACCGGCTTGGTTGAATGAACATTTAACTTTTGTTTGGGAGAAGGTCAAAAAAATTGTTTCTTTGTTACAGATCCCCCCAGCGATAGTATCTACATGATATGCGGCGTGCTGATCGCTATGGTCGTAGTGGGCATTGTAATCGTTCTGCTCGCCGTAACGATCAGGTGAGTATTCGGAAAACTTATTTCGTCGTCTTTTGATATTAATTACATAAGCGTGTTATAATAGCGTGCGATGTCGGTACAACCTCGTGAGCAGACGTCAAACGTGATGCTGCAATAAAAACAAAACCAATTCGAGAATAAAAAAAAAAAAAAAAAAAAACGAATAATAAACAGCGTGTCGAGTCCGGAATGACCACTTGAAAAAACCAATACATATATTCTTGCGAAACGAATAAATGTTCCGAGAGATGACAATGGAAAAGTGCACCAGAATAAAAATAAGAAAGAGAGCGACGAAAAGTGAAGCGGAGGAAGGGAAAAATGAAAAACAAGAAATCCGAGAGCGTCCAAGTCTGATATATCCGTTTGTCTGAAGTGTCGCGTGGCGTCGAGACGCGTGGCTGAAAACGGCATGCATATACGTCTCGTCTGCCGCGTGGGACCGGACGGAAATAGAGATAAAGACGCGAGAGAAGCGCTTGTGTGTGGTACACACGTCTGTGGCGTTTCCCTTTCGGATGTCTTTCTCAGAAAATCATCACGAGACATCTCGGAGACGCTGTCTCTCGTCTGGGTGCAAACGCGATCAACGTTTGTCTTCGGATACGATTAATATTTTTTCACGGCAAAGAAGACGCAGACTTTTTTATCGCCTTATCAAATTGGCGAAATCTCTCTCTTTTTGAGAAAATTTATGTCTCTCTGCGTAAATTATATACATCAAAAAAGCATGGCGTTGTGTTGACAGCTCGACCTTGTTTACGAAGTTGACAAATGAGCGAAGAGTGACTAGAAATGATCTACGGCCGTAGAGCGCTTTTGCAAACACGATTTTTGTCGTGTCAAAGACGGCGGCAAAATGTAATTTGTTCGATAAAAAATCTGCATTTTGCCATTTTTTTTCTCAGTAGAGTTCTACGATCTCCTCTATATCGTATACTTTCGTTAAATACGCAGTGATTCACCTGCATTATCGATGTTTGTATGAGAGACACGCCGATAACCGTTAACAAGTATCCGTGCGTATCTATACGTCTCCGGTGAAAGAAAACCATCTCGAGTGACTCCAAGAATCGAAATCTCCTATCAATGCTGTCATGTAACAGAAATAGAGTTCGAATGAGTAAAGAGATTACCTATCAGACTTGACAAATCTCTTCTTTGTCTTTTATTCAGTAATTATCTTAAAATAGCATATCTTATAGCTAGAAAAAGAAATCTTTTTTTTTTTTTGTTATATTTCCTGAAAAACATTTTTATTTTATCTTTTGTCCCAACACGCGGGAATGACTGTGTGAAACCTCGTGACTGTGAGGAAGCTTTATTTTTACATTTTTCTTTTCTTTTCACAAAATAATTTTAGTTTCGCGCACGACGAACGTTCAGCAGCGTTCACCTGCTACAACACAAGATGCACAATTCAGAGATGAAGAGTTTGCTGCTATTGTTAGAGGTTAGCATATACAACGCTACTGCGTACGTATATATCGCAGATGAATTTTATGTGTACGTTGTGCGATGTGTGTGCTTTTATTGCTTCACAGTAATAAAAGCACGTATCGTCGTTATAGTCGCTGTTGCATAATCGCAGATACATACAGTCGTTTCTCTCCAAATTATTTCCTATCGCGATCTGATACGCTCCAAATGAGTTTTAAGAATTACCCTATTTGATTGAAACACACGTCTCGAGTATTGATTTCCTTGAAATTAAATAATCTCGTTCTTCAATTCAGACTAACACTAAAACTTTGATCTTTAATTCGAATTAATTTATCAGTTATGCACTTGTTATCTCTCAATTTATTCCAATTCTCATTATAAACATGAGACGCAATTAAAAACCACACTTTGCGTATAAAGTATAATTTGTACGAGAAAAACGTATGGTTTTGCACTTTACTCGCATTATTAAATTAAATTTAATTAACGCGGCGCTTGAAGATAACTTCAGCTTGACCGTACTTTATTTTTATTTCGTTTCGATTCATTACATCGCAGAGCGGGCGCATTAATTTAATGAAATAAATTAAACAATCAACGGAGTTCATATAATCTGGATCCACAAATTACAAACTGCGCATTAAAAATCGCCTTGATGTGTCACGAAGTTTTTGATATGAGACTGACAAAAAAGTAAACAATCATCGTGTGTGACGTTTGAAATGTTGCGGCGCAATAAGAACGAAGGGAGAACAAGCTCTGATCGTTCATTCTCGCGAGGAGAGCGTGAATTCCTCTTAAATTGCGCGCGATCGCAATTGAATGCTAAATACATTTAGCAATATATCACAATAATATACAATAGATCGCGCGCGCGCCTAAAGAGAGAACAACCGAACACAAAAGCCAAGGCTTTGCGCCGTTGCGTTACGTCGAAACGAGAGGCCATGGCCAACCGCCGTTGCCGCCACCGCGTCGCATTGGTTACGCGCCACGGCGCTGGTTCTCCGTGTGTGACATAAGGGCGTAAGTCCGGCCTGGTCGGCCTTCCGGCGCGATTGGCGCGACACTATGACGACAAACGTGAACGGAACGGGGTGAGAGGAGTAGGTTCGTTTCGTGTACCGTTTGAACTTCGCCGCGGTGGCGATTGGCCACTTGACGCGACGCGTGCCAATCGCAGCCGTGCACGACGGTGACGTCACATGGCGGTATAAAAGACGGTCACGCGTCAAACAACGCTTCAAACGCGCGCTGGCTCCGAGCGATGAGCGAGTGAACGTAAGCTCGGAGATCGCTAGTCGGCTTCGGCCTTTTGACAGTGAGGAGAAACGACGCCGTGCTTCGTTACTGCGAGTTTGTGTCCACGTGCGTGCACAATTAGCAGAATTCAAGAAGAAAGAAAGAGAGAAATCCTTTCATAAATCGAATACCAAGAGTTCACGAAGCTAGTCAGTGCGTAATATCGCACAAGTGTATAAGTGCAATAGTGATATCCTTGCCGTCAGAGAAACGGAAGGTCGAGACTGTTGAGAAAGAGAGAGAGAAGAGACAAAGAGAAAAAGAGGAGAGAGAGAAGAAAGAATATCCCAAGTGCTCGTAAAGACGATTGACAAAGCGAGACGGAAGTAAGTGGTCGAGTGACGAAGATGGAGAGTAACCTAGAAAGAAGGCTGGTGTGTGCGTAAAGTTCTAAACAAAAAGAGAGAAAGAGAGAGGTCCTTCCTTTTGTTTTTTTCTGAAGACGTATGAATGTGAGAGTATCGAAGAGAAAGAAGGTCGTGTGCGTTCCTAAACTCCAAAATCAGCCCGGGGAATCACGCTCAGGAGAGTGTATAACGTTCGTCATATAACTGTAAGAGCGCGAGAGAGAAACAAACATATAGACTGAGAAGCGACATTGGTTTTTCCTCTGGTTCTTTAGTATTCTTGTGAATTGCTTAAGAAAAAAACACGGAGCATCTAGTTGGAATTCCCGATACGCCTTTCGAATTCTCTGTCAGAATTCCAAGGAAGCTGTCTGGTGCCACACGTTGATCTTCAAAACTGAGAAGAGCAGAATCTCTCTCGGTTAACTTGTGAAATCCGAATGTACAGATCTCAGATCGAGGAACACTGAACACTCGATCCTTTGACAACTGAGACTTTCAAAACTCTCGAGCATCCTTGAGTCTCTCACAGAGTTAATAATTGCTCTGACAAGCTCAAGGATTAAAAACTCGGGTGTCGATAATTATTCAAAATTCTGCGAGGTTGTAGAGAATAAACTTGCGAGGTTGTACCGGAACTGTAGAAAAATGGTCGGCAGCAACGGGACTATGATCGCGATTCGTCTTGTCCGCAGCAAGCTGCGAAAGCGGGAAGATCACCATTCAAGCGCGTCCGCGGTGCATCCTGAGGCGCCGGTGGTGCAGACGGCGACGTCACACGTGACAATCGGGACGTCGGCGCATCCTGATGATTGTTGCACACAGATATCCACGGCGACAACCACCACCGACGTTTGCGACGGACACGTTTATGCCACGGCAATAACAACCGCAACGACGCCGTCCGCTAATCCTGTCGAGCCTTTCGCGTGGCAATTTCCACCCCCGTACCCACCCCCTCACATGCCGTCGGCGCAATATGCGTTGTACAACGATCAGGTTGGTACATTGTTTGTTTTGATATTTTACCACCTACTGATCAATTGATTACATGTAAATGTGTGGAATATACAAAAAGTACAATCTTGCCTAAAAGTATATAATTATGTTGCAATATGTTTGTTGTGAGAAATATTTCAAACAAATTCTCTTTTTTATTTTTTTCTTTCGCGAAAATATTGCTGGCTTAGGTCGGTGGTGGCATTAACTCTGTATAGTGTAGTATTCATCAGTCTAGAGTGGTCTCAGTGATTCTCAAATCTCGGTTCTTGAAAATTTAATCTTTTTTCTGGAAAACGTATCAAATTATTTATGATATATATTTGTCTGAAAGTACATCACGATGTAATAAGATTCTTCAGATTTTTAATCTTTCAATTTCCTAAAATGTTTTATCCTAAACAGTTAAAATTTAAAAAAATAGATACTCTCAAGTTCTCTCTGATTCAATCTTTTTTTATCGAATTATTAATTGCAAATGCAAAAAATCGATATTCAATTAGATATAAATTTAAACAACTGCGTCGAGTTGACTCGCGATCTATCGGTAGATCTAACCGTCGCAATGGCTAACCGACCAACCGGTAGAGCCAGTATTACCAGATTTCACTGGTTTGCCCCTACATATTGTCCAATGACTCGAGGACGCGCGGCATCGACCGGAGAGACACCTAAAAAAGATTTGCAAACATAAAAAAAAACGATAGATGCGACCGCACACTTCCACTGGGACACAACTTTCTCGCAAGAATATACAATAAACTTTTTTCTCGTGTTTCGCTGATAACACACACGTATCTAAGACTTATTCATAGTTTCAAACTTCTTCAGTATTTGTGTCACTGAACTTATAACTCAAAAAATTAACTAAGAAAAACAAATAAAAGAAAAAAAGATTTTTAGAAGATATATTTCAACCACTCACATTTTTACATTTTCTCTGATACATGATACTATTCGGAGAAAAAATAAGGAATCTATTCGAGGAGCCTAATCGATCTAGTCGGGACAGTGACCTGCGGCCATCGTTGTTTCACGCTACTTTGCGGACGATCGATTATTCCCGCCGACCGAACTAAAGCCTACGATTGGCTGCATGCGCAATACGCCTTTTACCATACTAACCTAACGCGAAGAAGTCGATTCGATCGCGAATAAAACGACAATGTTTTTTTTATATAGTACGCTCTCGATTCTTCTTGATGTTATGCAAAAACTGACAGACTAATCGAGATAATTAATTTGTTGCGCTGCAATTAGGCCGCGACATAATTTATTGATCCTGCTCGCGTGCAAAGTTGACACTTAAGAAAATTAGTTGCTTTATTTAGCCACGAAAACTGACGACAGTTTAAACTTTAGCTTTATTTAAAAATATTTCAAACTGGTTTCTAATCACTTTTTGCAATTATCGAAAGTCAGTATAATGATTTAATTGATGTAATTTTGATTTAAGAAATTCTCGATGTTTATTTATTACTTTCTCTTCTCTCAAAAAGAAAAAGCATCACACGGAAGTAATAAAAATTCTATGATCATTATGTCACAAATTCTCACTAGCATTACAATAACTTGACTTTATGACCTCAGTTTAGCGATAAAATTACTCTCTGTAAGATATAATAAAGCGACAGAATGTATATAAATACACCGGCGAAATGGGTGCAGCTCTTGACGCTTCTCCGGACTGACGCTAAATTTAGCGTCGTTGGTGGGCGTCTCACCAGTCGCCGCTCACCAGCCGAACCCCGAATAGGGTGCAGCTGTTGAGGTGTTCACGAAATACCGTTTCTATCATTGATACGACTGGGCTCCGGAATGCTTCTGACCAACAATGCAAATCTATGACGTGATTTAATAGCCAAAGACAATAGCCAACTCTGAATTTGATCTCACAAGTGTTGTTATAATAAATATGACATACTGTTTGTATATTTCACATAATGTGATCGATTTGCGCGATCAAAAATTAATAGCGAAAATTAAAAATGGAGTTTTTTTCTGAACTCGCAGGGTACCCTTGTACACGCACTACCGTCGGATCGGCCTGGGTTCGCGAAGGGCTTCCGTAAGAATCTTGGTGGACGCTGGCGTCGATTGGTGAAGCGGAAACCGGAGACGGATACGTGTGCCATTCCTCCCGAGCTGAAGGATCAGCTAAAAACCATCTATGTCTATTGACGGGCAGAAGTTTTATCTTGAAAGTCAATCCCGAAAAAAGTCTCCTAAAGTCATTGATAGATAATTGAAAGATCAATTATGTAACAAAAAGAGGATTGATAATAAAAGGCACTAGTCAAGAGTCGAGGAAGCCGCGAAGAGGATTGGAGAGAAAGAGAAGAGAAGTAATAAAGATATGAGAAGCGCTAAGTACACGAAGAGACGTATAAAAATACGAAAAGAATCGATTACGTGAAAATGTCAGCGAAAGAAAGCGTAAACACCGGAAAAAAAACTCGGAAAAAAAAGGAGTTCGGAGAAGGAACAGATCGGCAGATTTAGGAGACGATTTTACTGACAGTTGACATATCAGAAAAAGTGCCTGCGCAAGAGTGTCCGCAAAACAAGTGCCTTCTTTTATTCCATTAGCGACTTTCTCATGAGACTGATACCGCAATACATGGGTGCGACAAAACGAGTTACCTCGTAGCTTCTGCGTGTACGTTTTTTTTTTTTTCACGAAATAGTATAGTCGACAGATCGCCGCCGTCCATTTCGGCCATAGTTGATTAGTATTATTAACGCGCGCCGGCTCTGGTCTTGTACGGAAAGATACAGAGCAGCGTGCGATCAATCAGCCGGCGAGTTTCAGGATTCCTAAGAGTGCAACTTCGATTTTCCTTAGGTTTAATCCGGAATGACATCGATTTAAGTGACAGGTTGGAAGTCCCGATCACGAGGAAAAATTTGCAAATTTAAAAGAATTTTAAGTATTATATTTATTTAAATGAAATATATAACTTTTTTTCCTTGTAATCCGCGTTTCATTTGTATACAGTGTACGGTGAATTTCTTCTTGAAAACTTAACTGTAGAGAAAGGTAGAGGATCCACCGTGCACCATTCACTCTCCTATTTCTCACGAACGAAGTTTGATCGCTCTTCTGCTCGTTTTCGTAATTAATGTTGAAGACCGCCGGCGCAAAACGCGTGTATATAAGTAAACAAAAAAAAAAAAATACAAAAAAAATGCAATCTAGGATGAAATCCGTGAAATGTACGATTCAATCAACGAATGGACTTTGGTGTTCCTAAATTCTCAGGGGCCTGAAGAGGGTTCTAGGGTTCGAGAGCCTGTAGGGTCCTCCCGCCGTTAGAACAAAATATGCGGCGCCTCATAATAAATGTTAAACAATAATGATAATATTGATAACGCAAATATAATAGGTCAATTGTTTAGATTATTGTGAACTATTACGACGGCTCATATTGAGCTCGCGTATTATCGTGACGTGGTATTTCACTTGTACGCTTGCGTTTGATCTTTCAACCGTTACTTAATCATATATATCCACATGATGTGAACAGACCAATTGTTTCTCTATGTGCAACTACAACTGTTTCATATATTCGAATACTGTGATAATATTTAATTAGTACTTTAATATTAAACATTCTTTGAGACCTTGTATGTGTACTGATGGAATAAGGTTTATTGGTAAAGAAACCAATTGATGTTTTGTAACCAATATTTGTGAATAAAAAGCGAATTGGTGGATTAATTATCGGTTGAAAGAAATGATACATGAACGGAGCAACGCCATGAAAGGAGCTTCTTGCGTCAGCGATTAATTTATATAGAGATCGACGGAAAAAAAAAGACATTTGCTCGTCCGAGAAGTTCTGCAGATTTTATTCAACTTTATAATATAATTTGCGATTAATTCGTTGTGTAGAAATTGTACTATTTCTGTTAAGAGAAGATATTCTGTTACAGATATTCATCCTTACGTACAATTGTTGCAGAAACTTCGCGAGTGATCGAAAGTAAAGAGGATTTATATGATTCTCGCTATAGTATTGTAGAATGTAAATAGATTACTATGGGAGACCGTCGACTTTTAACGTTTATTTTTAAGGGAGGGATTTATAGCGATGAGAAGATTACGATGTGAGATTTATTATGCGATCTGCGACATACTTCAAGTCTTTTTTAGAAAATTACAAAAAATGAAAAATTGTAGTAAAACCCAAAAAGTGTATAACATTGTATATTAGTTTTTTTTACACGTTGACAAAATATCCAATTGTTCTACATTGTTACATACATGTTACGAGTAATTTTATAAAATAATGTAAAATGATCCACTTCAATCTGATCAATCGAGTTTCTTAAGAAAAAACAGAGCACACAAGTATCAATATCAGAAAAAGAAATGACTTACGCAAAGCTAGTAGATAATTGAAGTTATCCAGTATTTCGAGATATGCGTTGCAATTCGAACAGAGAGAAGTTGAAACATTACAAAATCATTATTGGCAATGCAAATTTGACTTATATCAATTTAAAGACATATCGGTCGTCAATTTTGAATTATAATAATTTGGCACAAAAATTAACTATAATATAAAAATTGAGTAAAATATTCAAACTATTAAGCACAATTCATTTTATGTATGTACTGTATTCAATGTATTCAGTCAAAATCGAATGCGTGAACATCTATTGCTGTGGATCATAACGCGTGAGAACAATTTATATAATGTGCCTGTATACGTGTACATATATACCAGTGAATTGCATAGCATATTTGTTTTTGTTCTGTCCTTGGTTTTTTTTTGTAAATACAATAGGAATTATCACACTGGACGAGGATGTGCGCTTTCTCGTCATCTAGTCACTCGACTAATACTTTGGTGAAATATGTAGAGTTGTATAACGACAAAGAACCAACCGACGCAGCTTTCACTTTTTGTCCGAAAATGCAAATAAATATGTCAAAGAGATAAAAAGATGTTAAAGTTACAAAATATTGTGTGACTTATTTCACATTCCTCAATCAATTAATCCCGACTACACCAAGAGGAATAATAAAAATAGGAATAATATAAATGATTGAAAAAGAACGAAACGTACAGAGGAACAGTGTTTTACATTGAAAAAGAGTTGAGTATCACTGCTTGATCACTGTTGTGACATTAAGAGCACGTGATATCAGAAGTACCTATGTATATAAAAGAATGTAGTGACGAAAAATAAGTTATACCGCGTATTGAAAAAATCGGTTATCTCTTTCTCCTTCGGTCTCGCAATGATTGTCGTCAATCTCTGACGATCAGTCTGAAACGGCGCGTAGAAAAGAAAACATCTTCGCTCTCAACGCAACACAATTTATTTCTCGTGTATTCATTGATTTCTCTGAGTTTGTCGGCTTGCAATGTAATTTGCCCTAACCTTAAAGTTGATTCAAAGTGTCAAACTAGTATAATTATAAAAATTCAAAACTTAATTATATCATAAGAAAATAATATAAATAATATAAGTAAATGCGTGAAGCAAAAAGAAGATATTGCTAAGAAGATTATTAAAAGAAGTAAGTATATCAGCGTAATTAGAGGTTTTTTAAATTGTACATATATATTACATTTTGTAAAAAGTGGATTTACAAATCATCGAGTAGTTTATTTATACATACAACACACAATAATATTGCTCGTAAGAGAGTATAGAATACTGTATATAAAAAGACAATGTTACATGATATAAAAGAGATTCGAGAATGTATTTTTTGAGATATGTTTTCTTAATATTCTAAATAGACATGAGCTGCAGCAAGTCGTTGAGCAAGCTTGTAGAGAATTCAATCAGAGCCAAGCTGGAAGCCGCCCTGAAACCCGTACACTATGACGTTATTAATGAATCTTACATGCATAATGTTCCCCAGGGTTCCGAGACACACTTCAAGGTAATAGTAGTGTCCGAAAAATTTGATAATCAGCCACCGATTAAGGTGAGTACTATAGATCATAATATTTGTTAATTCATAAATAACATGGAAAGAATATGTACTCTTATTACGTATAACTTTAGCGACACCGGATGATAAATGAGTTGTTGCAAGCTGAACTAGAAGGAAGTGTACACGCTCTGTCCATAGTAGTAAGTGATTAAAATTAATTTTGTCTCTTTCTCTCATGTAAAAACTGACTGAATAATATATGTGTAATAAGGTTTACATCTCAAAAAAACGTACAGGTAACTTTTATATAACACGATACTTGAATAACGTGATTTTGATATAATGCCGTTTACAAATTTGTAGTAAAATGGAATCTATCCTGATTTTTTAATACACGCGCTTATTCGAGCTTCGTACAATACGATTTACATAACGCGGCATTTTTGGATAACGGAAAATCCGCGTTATACAAGTTACCTGTACAAAATTACGAATATTTTCGTCAAGTATGTACCATCTCTTCGACACGTCGCAGTCTCTTTACACTATTCTTTGCCATTTTTTAAGGCAAAAACACCTGAACAGTGGGAAACAAGCAACAAAACAATAACACCAAGTCCTGCCTGTAGAGGTGGTTTTGGAAAATAACCATCTCTCTCTCTCTCTCTCTCTCTCT
>QVNW01000623.1:0-45276 GCA_014825475.1 Pseudomyrmex flavicornis | reverse complement strand
GTTAGGTTAGTATAAATTAATTTAAATTTACATCTGAACCAGGTAGGTTTTTTATTTTCTTTCGATTGATTTATTCAGCTTTCAGCAAAGTGCATAAATTCGGGACTGTAAAGATAGACGCGGCGGTCTCTTCTCTCTTTTCCCTGTCCTGATAGGATCGAAAAGCCGCCGCCTTCCTGCGCGGACGCCAAGTCAACGATCGTTAAATTTAATGGGTCCGCTCGTTAATTCCGCATGGAGCTCGCGTACGCAATTACAAATTACGCAAACGATTGCGCGTCCCGCCGTGTAACGGGGCCCGAGGTGTGCATTTTCATAATGCCGCTGATGCCGGAGAAGAAGAGGCCAAATTAAGTGCGGCGATATACGAAACCCAAGCGTGGAGTCACCGCCCACCAAAATTTCGCGATCTACCGTATTTAAAGGCACACGCGCTTTTTAACGGCGATGCTATTTGAATTAATGCGCGAAATTACGCGAATAAGGCAAAGACGCCGCCGCTCTCTCACGTACACACATGAAGAATTTCATTTCGCTTCCGTTCCGATACGCGATAAATTAAAAAAAAAAAAAAAAAAGAAAAAGCAATTCTGCGGTTTGATCAACGCGTCCGAGGAGACCGCACGCATACCGGCGGCCGTAAACAAGAGAAGATGTCGACTGACCCGAATCGACGTCTATATACCACCCGTCTTCGCGAGGTGCACTTTCGTCGTTTATCGAGAACGCGCGGAATGACGTCCTAAGTGATATCCGGTCGGCATCGAGATAATCGCGTTTCTCTCGGAGGACTTTTAAGTGTCGCGACGGGAGCGAGCGAGATGGAGACGTTTTACAGCCACTTTAGCGTTGTAAAAATTTGTGTCGGATCCCGACACAACACGTCTGCTCTCGCACACGGCGAATCGTTTTATATAACGAGCGATAATTACTTATTTCTCAATTTCTCGTTGCAAAAAATGACGAACGAAAAATGGGTTAATTCGGGCGATACATGTGTGCGACGCTTAACGCGCTCGTAATTAATTTTGCATGGAAATTCACACCGGGGCGCACGTGATTGTCACGCGCGTGATAGCATTTACGCGTAAACGTATTCACTATATGAGAAAGCGAGTGAGCGAGCGAGAGAGAAAGAGAAATAAAGAGAGACAGAGGTGGAACGTTGCCTTTCAATTATAAATCGGCAAGCGCGTAACGGGCCGCGGCCGCGACGCTTACAAAAGGCGAGTCAATAAATCTGTCAATATTAATTCACGCCTAATTGATTCCATTAGCGTCGATTTTCTAGCCAAGGCCGTCCGGAACCTATATTACACCGGTATGTGCCCACCGCTGTATTGCCGCTCGCGCGCTTGAAATGCATCGACTCCTCCGGTGATCCGCTGTCCGCCGAGGAATTTATTCTAGGCTCGCGATCGAATCGAATTACCTATTTCTTCGCGAGAGAGAGAGAGAGAGAGAAAGAGAGAAAAAAAGATCAGAGGTCGACTTCCTGTTACGATCTATCATTGGGAGGGACTTGTCCGCGCGGGACTCGGTGCGCGGAATATGTTCTGCGAAATAATAAAATGCCACTCATCTCGTTCGATGGAAAACGGGCGAATTGAAAATTTTTGCGACGTGTAATTGTGGGAGGCAATTTATCTTCTCGAATTTACGCGAAATTGCAAAACGTTTAGAACGGTTTGAAGTGTAATTTCGCACGCGAGTGAAAGTTAGCCTTCGCGAAGCGTCGAGTAATCTGTCATTCGTCATTTTTATGTACCTCGCTACCGCGTGTGAGTCGATCCCGTCTTGCTGTCTCTGTATATCTCGACGGACCTTATCGAGGATTTCGAAGCGAAGCGTCGTTCGCTTCAAGAGATGGAGTCGTCAGTGTTCGTCTCACAATGTAAGATACTCAAGGTCGTAGGTCATCGCTGTTACTGCCTGTTGGCTGTCACGATGTGTCCGGACCGGCACGATTTCGTCATCTCTCCGCTGAACAATTTCTTTTTTTTTTTTTTTTTTTTTTTTTTTTTTTTTACGAGAGAATATACTTTCTGCTGAGTCGTGACGATTCACGGATCAGACTCGGCCGATTCGTTTTCTTGCGACACTACGCGAGAGTGTCTGCGGATTGGAACACGGACAAAAATAAATAATAATAATTGTCTCGCGAGTATATTTCATTCTCTCTTGTGCAACAAATCCAGTCCGATAATAATGCAACGATTCGGGTTTTTTTTTTTTTTTTGGTTTTGCGAAATTAAGGAGGAAACAAAGCAATAAATATCGAAAGATCAAACAATATTTTTCTCTCAGTTTATATATATTGAAGAATACGTAAAAACTTAATTAATTTCGCAAATTGATATTTTCGAAGACGTGTATATGTAAGTATACGCGGAGAGATCGATGCAAAGATCGCGTATAAGACAAAGATTCGGCGGGAATTTTGTGGCCTCGCGGAATATCTGCCGAACACGAGAGCGAAGGTCGGAAATTACATGGTTGATCGAGCGAACGCGAGAGAGAGGACTGCGTGACGATCGTTCCGGCTGCTGCGCAGGCCCCCCCGCGTCTCTCCGGTCGATCCGGTGCCCTTTTCCGTGCCGCCGTCTGCCCCGGTCGTCTCGGCTCTCTACCGCGCCGCGTCCCTCGTTACCGGCGACGAGAGAGATAGAGAAAGAGCAGCGACTAGCCGTAATCAATTTCGCGCATTGATTAATACGAAGTAAATGAATACCTGGGAATCGTTGCGCGAGCGTTCGAGATGATTTATCCGGCGCGGGTCGGGGGTGCCCGGGCACGCGTAATTATCATACGACAGCCGATTAAAATTGAACGCGGCCGCGCTCGCGTTCAACATCAATTTCAGCTAATTACATGCATTTTCATGTCCATGGGGCCCGTGTGCGTGTTCACGGATCGGTGCTGGCCCTGCACCGGAAAAATCGGCTGGTACGTGCCGCGGACTCGATCTCGCGGTGGGTCTCACCCGCCGCGGAGAGTACCTTAACGGATAAGCGATAGAAGCTTGACGCGATCGAGGACGATGAACCCCCCACCGACCCCGGGATACGCTCTACCGGAAGGTCCGTACCCTCGGACGTTGTGCCGACCGGGGGCCGATTATCCTCGGTTAACGTGTCGGATAAGTGAGTGATTCTCTACCTAGGATGCGGTATCGTCGGATAATGGACCCGACATGACCGCCGCGTGAATGTAAAAAGCGATTACATGCGGTCGCGCAAGATTGTTGCAGTCGAGTTACGCTATAGGGGAAAGGAGGGACGAATTGCCGCGGAGATCTGATCAATTAGAAGGAACGCACATCCTTGCAACATTGTCTCCTGTGTGTTGTTTCCCACGTTTTTCTTTCCTGTCGTCTCTTGCTCGAAAAAAAAATTGAATTAGTTTTCTTCTACGTTCCGATAAAGAAGAAACAGTTTTTGTTTTCCTTTATTTCCCGCGCGATTGAATCGCGTCTTAGCGCGTTTCGTTAATTGTTCGCTTTCGTATTTTTTATCGTTTCGCTAATAGGGTTGTTCGATTCGCGATCAAAGCGGAGACCGGTATATCGATTTACAACACGGCCGCACGCTGTGTTGTCGAATCGACGACGCCGAGAATTTAAAAAAGAAACAAAAAACGAAAAGAAAAACCTACACGAAATAAAGAAAAAGAAGAAAAAAAATCGTTGAGATTAAAACATCGAGAGAGGAGGACCTTCCGCGGCAGCCGCGTCAATTAATATTTTGCGGACCTGTTATTAACGTCCGTGGAAAGCGACGACGATTTCGTGAAGCGCCCGGCTTCCCCGGCGACTTAAAGCGCTTCAGGAGGAAACCGAAATAAATTACGGCGCGGAGAGAGGTGCATATTTAATTCGAGCAATTAATGCCGTCTTGTAAAACACGCTGCTGGGGGGGTGGCTGTTGCTGTAGTTCTCCCTCTTCCCTGGCAGTAATGAGCCCGATAAATCAACTGGCTCTGCACTCGAAACTTCGCGGATAACTTTGGGCTCCTGCAGTTTCTTGCTGCCGGCTTGCCGGGACTTTCCTCGAGGCGTAGGTATCTCGAGGCGCGCGGCTCGTCTAATTGATAAATGTGGACGAAAGGCAGCGCGCGAAGTGCGATGTACAAGGGGACTCACGGAAAATATATATTTTCACCCGTATCCTAGGATTTTCCGAGCGGCGGCGCGCGAAACATTTCGCATCGCATCGGATACATTTGCCAATGTCCGCGACTCGCAAATTCTTCTGTTTAAAACGTTACACGACTCTCGTAACAAATGCAACTCTCGTTACCATTTTTGAATTTGCGAATATCACAAATGTGTGATATCGAAATTTCGTTTGTATTTGAATTTACAGACAATTTATAACTCGGCGCCGATTTGCGCCCAACTTTGTGGTGTATCGCGAAAGAAAAACCAATGATATACGACGACGCGCGCTTAAACGCAATTACAAGGCGTGAAGCATCCTCCGCTTGTGTATCCACAAATCATTTAATCACCCCCGCTTGAAAGACGCTTTCGCGTAAATTTCGCCGTAATCCTTCGTCGTTTCTCCCCTCCTCTCACGGATTTATGGCGATTAATTAGGCATAAAAATCCTGGTCGTTCGGGAGAAAAAAAATACCGCAGATTGCTCCACTTAATCCCCCGACTGAAACGCCTTCTGCGGCGGGGGATGACGCCTTCTGAAGTCCCGCTGGAAATTCATTAAAGCGCGGGATATCGCGTTTTGTTCCCCGACGCGGACCCTTCATATCGTAATGAAACGTCATAAGAAATGTATAATTCGCTAATTAAATTATCTGCCTCGTGAAATTACCGTTTACATTATCTCTTCCGATCCGATTTGATACGGCTTTTTAACGGATTTGTTAAACGTCAATTCGTTTGTTTAAGTGCCAAAAATTACGGTAAATATATTATTACATAAGTTATACGTACATAAGTTTTACGTGTAGTCGAATATAGATAATTGTTTCTCTTGCGTTTAAGGACTTAAGGGGGTCTCGTGTGCGGAGAATTGGCTCTTTGGATGATTGTTTTATCTAAGCGCAGGCAGTTTCCGGGGATCGTAATATGGCTTATTAAAATTACAAACGTTATACGGTGGAAGGGTCCTGAGGGTTCAGACCGCATCTTGTCGAGGGACAGACCGCGACAGAGCCGAGACAGCTTGTGACCAGAACGGATGTGGGAGGGGAGGAGGAAGAAGAGACGCGGGGGAGAAAATCCGAGGTAAGGTTCCGAGTCCATTCCGCAAGGTTGCTTTATGCGGGCATCCAGAAGCTCGACCGCTGGGGATTACTCTTCGAAGCCGGGGCACGGACTCGCGGCGACCGCGAGTAGACGAGCTCTCTCTCGCCACGGTAGTATCCTCGGACATGGTAGTATTAATGTTATTGCGTTGCTTAGTCTCCTTGGGCCACCTCGGTGTCCATCTCCCGTCGACAAAGCGGGCGCAAGCGATTTGTTTGCCAAATAAGTCGTCGACCGTGTTAATTAAAAAACCAAAAATCTGTCACTTGTTTCCGTTAATGTATCAGTATAGTTTTTTTAATGTAAAATATGTATAAAAATTTCTAAAAACTATTAGCGTTACATATAAGCATTGTGTCGCGATTATTAATTACCGCAATATGTTAGAGAGATTTAACGGTCAATCCGCGCGGTAATATAAAGTCCGGGTTTAACACCGGGACAAAAATCGGCACCGCGTGACATCCGCTGTTGCGAACGTCACGCTGCCAGCGATATTAATTACGATAATTGCTATCAAGTTGATAAATGACTGTCCGCGCGATCAAAGTGACGATGAGCCGGGACGATGTCCTACACACGAGGGGGACGACGTCGCTATCCGGCTCCTCGCGACAACGATCTCCGGTCGCCGGTGTAGATAATTAAAATCGGCTAATGAAGCCTCCACGGGAATGGATGTGTCGGTAGTCGCGCGAAAGGATCGTATCTCATTGGTGAATCAAAAGATCCCCTCTTTCTGGGCTGTATCGATAATTATTTCGAGTTATTTTTCGTGACGCGCTATACGACATGATGTTTTCTCTTGTTCGTTCTCTCTTTTTTCTTTTTACCGCGCGCATTTACACCTGTAATTTATAACAGTCACAAAGCTGTCCGACATCGTGCGCGCGCGCGCGGGTATCGAAGTTAATACGTCCACATTCTATCGTTCCGGATGAGAGTGCAAGATGTGCTCTGTCGGGGCGAGAGCGGAGAGAATTCATCGTGTCGTCACGATACATCCCCGCCGGCGAGTTTTAGTGTCGTCGAACGGAACGCCGAGAAGGATTCGTTCGTCCATCGAGCTTGATACCGGGTGTCGAGTTCTCTTCTTCTCGTCTCTCCTTTTCTTCGCGCGTTAAAAAAATAAAAAATAAAAAAATAAACAGGCCACATTTGTGGCCGAGGAGAGACGAAACGCCGCTAGTGACAAGAGCCGTAATTACTCTAAACGATTCCTGACGAGAGGAACGGAGTGTGGCTAACGATTGTAAATGCGGTGCGCGACGACGGGTCCTCTCGTCGTGAGGTAGTCGTCGCGCATATCTTTCAAGAGGCCGTTCCACGTCCTTGCCTCGTGTGAATCGGGAGATTAGTCGATTCACTGGCGACCGTGCGGCGATCGCTGATTTACGGTCTCACGCCGGATGATGATGATACGTTAACGTTTCCATCGGCGGAAATAATTCGATGCAATCGCCATACCGACAAACGGGGAGTTGACGGAGAAACGTGACTTTTAGAAATTGCTCTCGTCGTACATTCTGTTTCGCAAGCAACTTTATGTTCGAGAAGAAGTGTCACTTATCTTATTCATTCTTGGTCATGTTTTTTTTTACGATTATCTCATTTCAAATATAATTAATAATCTATTTAATTTAATTAATAATTATTTAATTTTTGATTTTTTTACAAGTGGCACAGGCCGCTTTTTCAAATCAATTATCAGCGAACGATAACAATTTCGCACTATCCAGCGAGTCAGACATCTGATATGCGACCGATATATGATTTTCCGAAGAGTTCGAGAAGCGAAACACGACTCGGACCGGTATCATCGAGATGTACAAAAGGGAAGTTTTTTCCCGCGCGCGCGATAATTACATAACGCCGTCGTGTGGCGTAGAGAAACTAAGTGAAGTTCGAACGTGACGGAGCGCGCGCGGTATTGACGCGCGCCTTTTCGAGAGCGCTTCTCTCCCTTAACGATCTCTCACACGATACGGCCTAATGACTGACACCGGGCGTCTCTCTCTCTCTCTCTCTCTCTCTCTTTTTCTCTCCGCCGCTCGATACGGTATTCGAAGAAAAGCAACAGCCGGTGGTGGTGCTGTATCTCCTGGCCGGCTTGGTGGACCAGAAATCGAGCTGCAAGTCACGGCGAGCGGAGCGAGATGGGCTTCCGAGCTCTCGCAGGGACGCGGCTGACATATAGACCCGCACACACACGAACAACAAACACATACCGAACACTTTCACTCGCGGATTCATCCTCCTCTTTATCGAGCGTGTTTCACGTTTTCCTTCTTTCTTCTTGTCTAGCCGTTCGTTGTGTGAGCGTTGATATCTCTTACGTATGTTCCTCTTACTCTTCTTCTCGACGTCTTCGCAGAGAAGAAACTGCCGAAGGAACGGTTTCACTTTATTGACAGGTTCACGACTCCCGAAGATATTCCTTCGCATTATCCGCGACCTCCCGATCTTCTCTCGCACGCGCGGCTTTTCCCCCGTTCTCGAAGTGAACTTGTCGTCGGTGCTTGAAATAGCTCCGGCTTAACGGCGCGAGCCGTCCAAACAATCCGGCTTGAAATGTGGCCCCGGAACGATTAAGCGATGATGTCGTGTGGAGCAGGCCTTGGAAAAGTGCCTCCTAAAATTAAAAATTTACGCGCGCTTACTCACGCGATGCATCAACATTTGTCGTCGGCGCGGTCATAAGTCGTTGGAAATTCTTCTAGCTCGAGATAGCCTAGAAGATTTGTTTGTTTTTTTTTTTCAGATTCTTATATCGTATCTTTCGCGACGCTCGATATATCGGCGCTTTCGTCGGTCGGTTCTCGCGCGAACGATAGCAAGAGGAAAAAAAAAAAGAAGAAGAAGAAGAAGAAGAAAACCCCGATCTGTGCGCGCGCGAGTGGTAGCGCCATTAACACCTCCCGGACAAATCACTCGATTTTCTCGGACGATTTTCCCGCAGCACGTCCGACAAATAAGGAAACACGATGTATCACCCGTGGGACGACGACAAGGGAACCGGACGGTGCGGGGTGACGGGTCAGAGGTGGTTTACTGCCCGCCGGTAATGACGAAACAGATGGCCTACCGCGTCGTCTTCGGGAGCTTCTCCCAGTTAAAGGAGAGAAAAGTCCCGCAGGAAAGGGGGAAACCGAGGGGCTCTCAAGACCGAGGATCCTTGATGAAGTGCCGCCATTATCGGCGCACAGGACAAAACCCACTTTCCGCGCCGATCGCAAAACCCGAGTGACGCTTTATTGCCCGCGAACGCTTCCCGAAATCCCATTGTGGGACCGGCGAGTCCTTGCTCGCTCGTGTACAACGCCAGGATCTTAACGAGCTTACCGTCTATTCCGCTCTTTTGACCGCACACGATGACGGAAAACTTGCGAGATAAACTTGTTCTCGATCGAAATATTTTTTATCTTAAGAGAATACTCGAGGGAGTTTGAAAATACAATTTTCTTGTGAAATATTCGAAACATTCATAGCACAAAAACTAAAAGTTTCCCGACATATCTCACTTTTATCCTCCCGGTTCATTTGAAACATCTATTTTCGTCTGTGATAAACACAATTTTGACGTTGTAATTTTTGAAGTAACGTTCGAGCCCGGTAACATAGAAGCAACCATTGTCCCGTGCAAGGTGCACCAAAAAAAAACTTTATGAGCGGTTTATGAGCGCAATAATCTGCTCGGGAGTAACACAATGCAGGCTAATTATAGAGAACGCGGTCCAGGTTGGCCGACAGGCATTAACGTAGGCGTTAAACTCACAGCGCGACAGCCTGGGTGGCTTCCCTCTGCGCCACTCACTTTTATTATTTTCTCGTCTCTCCTGCAACTAGCGTGCACTTTGATCCTCGGAGTCGCTAATGCGTCTCTGTTATTTCAGTCCTTATCCGTGACAGACTAGACTACCGACAGCCGCGGGGACGACTTTTCGATTCGTGTAAACCGATCCCGGGACAGTTCCTCTTCCCTCCCCTCCCCCCCCGCCTCTCCTCTTCTACCCTTTTTTCGTTCAGCGCGCTAAGGAAACCGATCTTCCTATCCTGCGGAGACGTTCCGTCGAGTGCGATCGAGATCGATACTGAGATTCTTGAGAAAACGACACCCGCGTTCAAGCGTAATCTGCGACTCGAGTCTTAATGAACGGGTCTTAATGACGCAAACTTTTAGCACGAGGGAAAGCTGTTAATTAGACACGCTGCGTTAAGCAGATCGTTAGATGTTCCATGACAGTCGCGGAGTGGCTCGATTACCGGAATCTTTGATCGAACAGATAAAAATATTTTTGTGGAGTTAGGTCTGTGTGTTTTTTCTTTTTTTCTACTAAATATAAATGTCGTTTACATAATCTAACGTTTACATAATATTTGTTAACACGTTAAAAAGATCTAATAACACACACACACATAATAGATCTTTGTAAAAATATAATCTTCGCATCTGATGATGACCAATTAGCGCGGTCGCAGATCGATTCAAAAGATGAGCGACTCGTGAATCGCTCGAAAAACAAGACAGAACAAAAGGTGAAACCGATCTATTTTGTAAGGAAATGAGAATCGAGTTGGCGAGTTAGGCAGATCGACGTCGAAAGTACAAAAAGCAGCACCCTTGTCCCGCGTGACGGGGCGATTTCGACGACCCTCGTTTTGTAAACTAGGCGCGAGGGAATTTTCAACTAAAAAGCGGGTGATTAATGGTCGCCGTTGTGTGTCTAAAAAGCTCTACGCTCTCTCTCTCTCTCTCTTTGTCTCTTTTTCATTCTACGGTTGCCGCGCGCGCATCGTACAGTTCCTTAGGACTGTGTATACACGTAATTGATTTCGAATTACTTGTCCCGCACACAGAACATCATTATGAGACGACTCTCATCAAAACTGCTAAACACTGCTGTTGACACGGAAATTTTGTCAATTCGAGTTCCACTAAAATCCAGGTTTTTTTTCTCGTAAAATACACAATATAATTAACGTTTTATCTATTTTACTTTAATTACACCAAACAAAACCTTCCACAGAAATAGAACACTTTTGCGGCTCTTTTGCGCGCGATCTCGGGAAGCGCGAACAGGTTTCTCCTCTAACAATTTTCCAAAATTTCCGACACTAACGGGCTTAACGCGTCGTGAGAGCGTAGGAAGCTGTAGGAAGCAAAGAGGATCTAATATTTCAAAGCGCGCGTTGAGAGCGGCGGGCGAACGAACGAACGCACGGAATGTGCCGGGAGTAATTTGAACAAACGTACGACAACGTCTCATTTGTCACGCGGGTGACGAGCGCGAGGTACGAGCGACACACGGATCGTGAGCGTCTCTAGCCAGAAATACGATGGACACTTTTTTTTTGTCAACGATTATCTGGTTGGAATCCGATGGTAATGAGGACTGCGTGTCAAAGAGTTTGGATTCTTATTTCCGCGTGACAGATACAGACAGAATCGCGTCGTAGATTACGAAATAAAACGGGAATATAAAGTTTAGGACAGCGCTCTTTGTTCCAAATGATGATCCGGAGAAGCAATCATGTCTCGTTTTTCAAGTCGATTCGTACAGCTCCCGAGATGTGTCCCGAGAACGCTTGGCCCCGCGATGCTTGCGCAACGCAAACACCGCTAATTAAAATCCCTTGGTTTTTCTCGAGCGGTAATCAACAAATGCCTTCGGGCACCGAGAGAATGATGGTCAGCGCTCTTCGAGCTCTTCATCCGTTTGCTTAGCGCGTGGTCGTCGTTCGCTTCTCTCAATCAATTTTCGTAATGGAGCTTTTTCATCGTTTGAAAAAAATTTCAAAGTGATTTCCGATGACTTATTTATAAAACAAAAACAAAAAAACAGTAAAATCCTTTACGTGTCCAAAAGTTGTAAATTTTTCGATATCTGTTTCGTTTTGACGAAAACATTTTTTATGTTAAAATTGTCAATAATAATTCAAGTTTCCGTATAAATTTTCGAGAATGATACGAGTATGTCTCGTATCAAGATTCGCTCCCCGAACCGAGGAAAAAGAGTTCGTCGCTACGGCTATTAATAATCTCGGGCGCGGACGGCGCGTGCAAGAAACGACGCTCGTGTGTCACTAACGGGTGGCACGAAATGTTTGTTTGGCCGCTGTGTGGCCACCGGTTTGACAAACACGGTTTGTGTCGACGAGGAGAGAATATATTCGACGGATGGGAAAGAGAATCTTAACCCGCGGCACACCCGATATTTTCACAGGCTGCGCCACAGACGTGGCATATGAATCGCGAATGGAAACAGCAATGCGAGATAATCGCGCGAAAGAGAGAAAGAGAAGAAGATCTCGGAGAGATTTATCAGCTTTTAATGGCCGCGCGCCCTCGTAAAAAGCATGCATCGAGACTTTGTCAACGACTTTGACAAAGTTGTGTCAACAGCTCGCGTTTGCGCCAACAGCTGGCCCCGGGCTTGCCAAGTTATTTCGAAATTAACGGCGACTTGTTTATAGGTGACGACACCCGCCGCGGCTCGTCGCCGCTCTCCGAATTTTCTCCGCCGCGCAAACGGCTCTTCGGAGAACGCGCCTTTGCGCGCCGGGACTTTGTAGAACAATTTGTTTACAAGGGTGCGTACAGCCGAATAAACGAAAAGTCCCGAAGCCGAGTTGTCGTTGAATAGACACCGCGTTTGGCGAACTCGCCGAAGCGCGAAATGTTTACGCGACGCGACTAAATTTACATGACCGAATTTTCCGCATATGTTTGACACTTCTTCGCCTTCGGACTGCGCGTGAGATTCTCGAGATCGATGAGCGCGCGTGCGATACGCACCGCATGATTTTATTAAAATTGTTCTTTTTGTATTATTCATGAATGGTGGAAAAAGTTTGCTAAAATAGCAAGAAGGTTAATTATTATATGGCCGGCAAAACAATTTGCTAATTGAAGTTTTTATTTTGTCAAAATGTTTTGTTGACGAAACAAAACATTCAGTAGACTCGGCAAATTTTTTCTCGCTGGCCATACAATAGCAAAACTTTTTCTTTCGTGCGCATATATTCATGCACACGTTTTTTTTTTTTAAGCAAATCCGATTTTAACACCTCGTTTTTCCTTGTCACGAGCTTGTCTAATTATTATCTCGCAAATCGGTCGCACATCACATATTCGATCGGACATTAGTCCTTCTCATTCCTGCGAACATGAGCATAATTTCCATAACCAGTGAGCGAGAATCTCTGGCTCGAGTAACAAGAAGACATGACGCTGTGGTTGGCATTATTGCTTCTTCCTGTTTCTCGTCCGAGAAGATTAACTCCGCCATTTGCGCGGTTAATAATTATCGCCGGCTGCTAATAATTTTACGACATAATGCAATTTGGTTGCGCGCGGCCGAGCTGAGAACGGGAAGGGGAGAGGGGGGAAAGCTTGAGTCGCTGCGCGAGGATGTTTGAGACGCGATCAGCTTATTCCACTCCGATGAACGGCCAAGTAACAATGATGCGATTAAGCCCCTTGGCAAATTACGCCATTACACATTAGCTACATGTCTGTTTGGATCTGCCTCTTGGCACTGTGCTTCCGCTCGTGTACTTAATGTCAGGCAAGTCACGCGTGGCAAATTGAACATTCAGCGACTGTCGTGCATTTAGCGTGAATACACGTGTTTTTACACGACGATCCGTTCAATGTTTGTTGTAAACGCGGAGACAACAACAACAACAGGCCGCGCCGCAAAGCCCGATCTAATTTGCCGCAACGACGTGCGAGATGCGAACGATTGATGATTCGGAAGAGTCACGCCGCGCTGCCTCGTTTAATCAAAGTGTCTCGGGAAGCGCGCGGGAAATCGTTGAAACGTTCATCATCGAGGATTCCGTCTCGGGGATTCCGCGGACAATCAAACGTTCGTCACAAGCGGCAATTAATATCCCGCAGGAGTAACAGGGCGTCGGGATTCGAGCTTATTGCATTTCCGTTAACGAGAAAAAAAACGATATATCGGAAAGCGCCGAGGAAGCGGCGGAGCAGCCGCCATTGTCGGGATGACCGCGTGCGATCGATCGGCGCGTCTCGAAAAATGAATCACCGCGAGTTTACGCAAACGAAGTCAGAAGTGCGGCGCTTCTGACGAGGAACAATTTTTGTATTTTTCTTTTTTTTTTTTTTGCGAAATGTTTGAATTTCGGGTGTTCAGACTCTCGAGTGAGAATAACGAGCGACAGATGTTCGCAAGCGAGACCGAGTATAAAGACGTTTTCCCGATTGTGAAAAACGAAACAGCCGCGTTGCGGGAGGAAAATTGTATCGGACACGCTTTTGTGCGACACGCTTTTCGCGAATTTATCGCGCGTAATAAATGGTGTATTTTAGTCAGTAGGTCAGTGCAATAAGGAGTCCAGTTCATCTCTTTCTTTCTCTCTTTCTCAAGAGAGAGGACCGTTAGTTTTCTTAGCTCCGTTACACGCGGTCGTCATAAAATTAAGTCGACACTCAACGACCGCCAAGATCATGCGCGATAAAGTTTCACTTTGTGTGTGCGCGCAAATCCCGCGTACGATATCACGATTGGAAAACACTTCGCGAAGAGATCCCGAGAGTTGGCTGTCTACCAGGACGCGATTAACAACGATCATATCGTAACCACGTTTAACCGCCGCTGCCGCCGTCGCCGCCTCGTGTAAACATTCGCGCCGACGATCTTCGGTACGCGCATAAATTTCATTCCCGCGCGACGACGCAGCGGGTATTTCGGCGCGGCGTAAACTGCGAATATCGACGTGTCAACGGCGATCGTCGGCGATTCCCTCGACGAGGCGATTCGCGCCGTGGTCTGCGGTTGACGTCGATTAATCACACGCGTACGCACACATCGGAGACTTCTCCCCCCGATCACGCGTGTGTGTGTGTATTTACTCTGCACGTATGTGCGCAAGTACGTATACGCGCACGTGGTGTGTACGCGCACGCTGTGGGCAACGACGCGGCGGTGACTTGCAACTACGCCCGCCGCCTATCATATTAACGTGTAATTGAAAGATATCCGGCCGGAAAGCGGCGCCGTGATTTTTTGTGGTGTCACTACGAGCCACGCTCGCTTGCGGCGAACGATCGCGGGGTGACTTGCGCCCCGAGGCGCGACCACTCGACCGCTCACGCGGAATCACGTCTCTCTCTCTCTCTCTCTGTGTGAGACCTGAACGCATGCGGGCGACACACTCGTTACTTAACCCCTCGGTCCGCCACCTGAGGGCATATCCATGTTAAAATTGGATCCGAAGCTAAAGTTGGATACATTCGATACACAAGCGTCGCTCGCAAACACAACACACGTGTGTCGCGGAACGGATTGTTTTCTCAATCGGGAAAACGAGTTACTTTTACTGCGTTCGGTGTTCGGCAAATTCGGAATTGCGTTCTCTTCGAAATTTGTGTATTTGTTTAATGCGATTGATCGATTAGCTTTAATTGCGTTCGATTTTACACTTTTGCGACGTTGCGCAATGTCGAACAAAGCGATTTTGAAAAGATTATTGTTGGTGAAAAAAAACGTAAAATTGTTTATTTTATTTTTTTATTTCAATAAAGGAGAAAGTGCTCTCATCTATTTTATTAATCGTCCAACATGTTAGTCCGCCGATTGTTCCGGCGATGCGCAAAGCTCGTCGCTGCAGCTGAACAGCATCGACGTCTCATAAAGTCTCACATGTGTAAAACGCCGTGACATCATAAACAAAGATGCTCTTCGCGTTATTAATAATAACCGACGATTTTCGCTCGGTAGAGCTCACCGGGGCGCTCCTTGACGTTTAAGTTGGCTTCGGAGCTTGCGACGGAGCCGCCGCGCGCCGTCCGTACGAAAACATTCCTCGTCGATTTACTTTCGGGAATCCACACATAAACGTTGACGTATTTAAGGGAGGCTGTAAACCATCTATTTCGGTGTCTCGGATGCCGCGGTGGATTATGGCTCTGTGCCTATCGTCGGGCGCTAACGTATCGTCTTTCGTGGAAAGTCACTTCCTCGGTGACCTTCGTTTTGCCGGAAGTGCGTCGCGATATATTTACGAGGTGTTTAACTATTCACTCGAACGCGCGTTTTTCCCGACAGAGATCAAAAAATGAAAAGAAACTATCTCAGATTTAATCGAGACGCAGAAAATTCGTCATATTTTTGACGCCTCGAGATTGAAGGGCTTGTTTTGGAGTTTCATCTGTCAGTGACGTTCCGTCTCGCAACGGTTATATCGGTATTGCTATCGCTATCCGGGAGGAGGCCTCGTCGTCCGGTAGATTCGCTGGCTGAAACGACGGTACGACAAGGAGTTATGATATCGGCGACGATCGCCGCGCCAAGTGAAAACACGGTGGCGTGAGTAATATACAACCGTAGGGCGATCTTTTATTGCGCGGGAGACCCCGAAGGGAATGATCCGCGCAGACTACGTCTCGCAAAAGAGATAGGATCGTTCTCTAACCTCGGCGGGAAGGGAGAGAGAAAGAGAAAAATAGAGAGGGTCAAGGAGGAGCGAACTCGGTGCAGTCAGCGAATTCTAGTCGTAAATAAAAGCCGTGTCTGCTACCAATCCTGCAGGTTTCGCTCGGGTTGTTGAATCGTCGTCCGACGAGAGTTCTTGACACGCTAGAGCACGACGAGAATGCGAGAAAGTCGCACGGTTATTCGGGACTAATAAAGTTTTAAGTGTTTCGCGCGTTGCATCATCTCAACGTCGCCGCTTTGACAAATACCTCTCGCTCCGATTTCTTATTAAAAGACAAAAAAAGAGAGAAAGAGAGAGAGAGATTAAGACTGAAAGTCCAGCGTGAAGTTTCCAGAATGAAAAATGAAGTCTGACGCGGTCGATTACGTTACATAATCATTTCCCGGTGTCATTTCGTTTATTCGAGATCCACTCAGCGGGTACAGAAACGATCTAACTGAGAATCGAAGGCGGATTCTTATCGATCACAGCCTGTGATCAGTTCGACAAGGAGGCGGAATCCGCGCGCTGGTTTCTAACTCGAGCAGCGTCATTCAACGTTCATTATCTTGTATTCCGTTAGACGCAGCGGAGGAGCATCCGTGGCGGCGGACCGCTTCGTAGAAGCAAATGACAGCGGCGGCGGCGGGGTGAGCGATCGATCGGTCGGTCGGGAAAGTGGCACGCACGGCCAGCTGCTGCTAAACCGAGGCTGCTAAACCACGTTCCCCGCGTGTCTTCTGCCAGCGCGCGAAGGTAATCAGGGCCACGGGGTCTGCCATTATTGGCGATGGTTATAGGAGCCGCGTATGGTAGCCAAGTATATATCGCTACGGTATCGCGGTGTATAGTAGCCGAGATCTCCTCGGATTTCTCTTTCTCCTTTTCTCTCTCTTTCTCTTTCTGTTGCGACGCAAAGGAGGAGAATTCTGTCAGACACCCTCTCGACGAAAGGTTACCCGCACCGGACGCGGTGCCGCCGCCGCGTGCGTACACACCGCCGATTAAACCGGCAGGACGCCTGCGATTTGAATGATTAGATAGAAGAGGGGGGAAGAGGGTCGACGATTCGGAGATCCCGCCGGTGGTCAAATAACAGCCTCCGGGCGGGAGAGCGGCCGCGTTCGTGACCGGTAGACACGCACATCCCCGGCGTGGCTGGGTCGATAGTTCGTCCGCTCTCGTCCGAAGAGAAGCTCCGAGGTCCACGCGGGGATGTACACCGGTGGTACACGTAAGTACACGTGTCTGATCGAACGACCTAGCCGGTCGTTTCTCGAACCTTATCCCACCTCTTCCTTCTTTTTCTTCTCTCGTTGCTCGACAGGTGCGTCGGCCGGGGGATTAATGCCCGATCGTCCCGTGGATCAAAAAAGCTCTTAAGACGAGCTAACCGCGCGGCCGTATACGGTAATTTTCGTGGGGCCCCGCTCGATTCCCTATCCGCTTTTAATCGCAAGCGCGAGAGAAGGCGAACGTGTTTATGGAAGTGGAGAGAATAATTTCAGGGAGCGAAGGACGCGCGTTTACGGTCTGAGAAAGCCGAGCCGGATGGACCGACGGAAGCCGCTTACGTGTCTGAATTAGTTAGAACTTGGGGAATAATTTGTTCGGTAACGATTGCGCATCGATACACGCGATCTTTATGATGATGCGACGGAATCAGTTACGTTATTGACACATTTTTATTCATAGCAAATCTCTTGTTACAATATAATTCTAAATTCTTTCGCGACACAGTGAGTTTACATCACGTATTTTTTTGTTACGTTGCATTTCTCGATTCGTTCAAAGATAGACGTGAAATTTGTTTTGTTATTCTCATTCAACTTTGTATTTATCGAGTAATTCGCGCTTGAAGCGTTGAAATATCAAACGGAAACCGATGCGCGATTTGAAGAAATAAAGTTTGCGGAACCTCAACGCTCGTTACGTCGCAACGAGCCCGTGTACTAATTAACCGGGAGAACCGCATTATGCAAAGGTGCTTATGGCGGGCACCGCTTGCCGGAAGTTGCGCTGCGAATTTGCAGCGGAATCCACTAATGATACGCACGCAGCGACGCGTTGTCGCCGCCGCCTCGCGTCGGCTCGTTTATCTTCGCGCTCGCGTCGAGACGCGAAAAGACTCCCGTCCGTTGCGATCCTAACGCGTCCGCGGCGGCATCGCCACCGCGCAGGCAATCAACCGGCGCCACCCGCTGATCCCGAAGAGAGGAGGACACGCGGAATCCGCTCGCTCGTCCCGTCGTGGTTTTTGCGCCGCTTCCCGAGATCTCCGTTCCAGGCGCGTGAGAATCGCGCGACTGGTCGGCGGCGTTTGCATAAGCGTCATTAGCGTCATTCCCCGGGACTGGCCGAGTGATGGAGAGAAAATCAGGGAAGGACGTTTCCGGCTTGATCGGCTCGCGGACGACAAGGCTTCTGGTATGCGGCACGCGCCATTTGTCCAGATGTTCCCCGCTGTAGGGATAAGGATCGTCAGGTAGTCGCGCATAATCACCGTCGGTAATGTACTTCTTGCTAAGATCGTCGTCATTTGAATTGATGTTCCTGTCATTTCTTGAGGAATGCGAATCCTCCGTAGCCAATTTAGAGTTGATCGTTGCCGATTCGATTACATCGTTATCAATTGATGAGTTATTCGAGTTCGCAGCGTCTTCGTCTTCTACGGGATTACTATAGGAATCCTCGTAGCCGTCCGTTTCGTTCGGAATATCCTCGTCTACGAAGCGCGAGTCATCTTTTCGCGTAAATTTGAAAGACGCGAGCGGGCGAGCGATTTCTTCGCGATCAGCATTTTCCGACCGCTTCGAAGAAATCTCCATTTCTTTGTTCGCGATAACGTTTAGCGTTTCGCTGAGCGTGTCCGCTTCGTCCCGATTTTCACTTAAAGACGTGGATTTTTCATCGCTCCGCGAATCTGCGGTCTGTTGTGCGCTCGGCTGATGGCTCATCTGTCTTCGTATAGAATTCGCGGGATGCGCAGAGAGAGGGACATAATTCATCGGAAGCGACCCAATTCCCCGTTGAGCGATGACACCGTTCGCATCCCGATGCGCGCAACGAATCTGCACGCTCCAAGTATGAAATTTCCTGCCGGAGGACGAGTAACCGTCTGGTTTCCGCGCATCAGTGGGATTCTTGATCTCCGTGAATTTGCGCTCGATGTGATCTTTGTTGCTTTTTTCCACGTCGCTATCCGCGACGGATTTCACAACTTCCACGTCCAGCTTCGGCTGCGGCGCTTCCGGACGAATAGACAAGATTCCCAGGTTCGGCAACAAGTTCTTCTTCTCGAAAAACATTTTCGATTTCGTCACGACGTTCTTCCAGGCCAAGATCTCGACGTCCTCGGGCGCGTCTTCCGGAACGTTGTACTCCGATTGCTTCTTCTCGTCGGTCTCCTTCGACGGCGATGTTCTCATAACTTCCCGAAGATTCTCGGAAGTAGCGGGCGAGCTTTCGTCGCTCGTTTCTTGTTGCGCCGCGATTAAATTATCGTCCGACGAGTCGCTCCGATCCGACGGAGTCGAGAGATATTCTGCGGTGGTGCCCTTCAAGCTCGACGGCGTCTCTTTCGCGTTTAGCGTCGAGAAAACGTTGCTATCCGTCTCGTCGATATCGTCTCTCTCGACGATCGGAGAGGCGTTTCTTCGATCCTCTTCTTCCGCGCCTCTCCCGGGACTCACGAACGTCAGCGGAACGGCATCTCCGACATCCGGCTTCGGTTGTTTCACGTTCACTCCCCAAAGCCGCTTCGTAAAGTATCGCTGACCCTTTTCGGCGAAGTTATCGTTATCGGCGGCGGCCGGTTCTTCGGCGAGTTTCACGCCCCACTCGTAACGAAACGCCGTGTCGGGGTCGCCCCTCGGGTTATCGTCCGCTACCATCGCCGCTCGGCTCTCGCTACTATCGACAGATTCGCCGTCCGTACGCATTACCGGTTCCTTCTTCTCCTTCTCGTCCTTCTTCTCCTCGTTCTCCTTCTCCTCGTCCTTCTTTTCGGGCATGTTCGGCTCACGGATCGACGGCGATTTCGGATCCCTGGGAGCGAATTCGCCCGCGATCGCGCGCGTAGGCACGCCGATGTTTCTATTCAGGGCGCATGATCCCAGAAGCGGTTGTTTCGTTCGCAGCGGCAAGCGAAAACAATGTCTCGGGCTCGTGTAATAACGATGATGACGCGCGACGACTTCGAGATCGTCATCTCTCGCCGCGAATTCGTCGTTTCTCTCCGATCGATGCATCGTCTTGTCGCGCCACGAGTCGGATGCGCGCGTCCTCACGACGGTTTTTCCGACGTCGGCTCGAACCGACGAGACGTAAATCGCCAACTGTTGAATCGCGGAAGATCCGTCGTTGTTACGCTTTTCGACGCGGTTTTCGTTTCCGAACTTCGTCGTCGATTGCGCCGCGCTTGGGTTAGTCAATTTTTGATTAACGACGCCGACCTCGCGCGATCGAAGGTCCACCGGCCGCTCGGGAGCTGCTATTTCCGGACGATCGACGAGCGTTGTTGTTGTTGCTGCCGTCGCCGCCGCCGCCGCCGCCGCCGTACGATCGATGATCGTGGCAGCCTCGTGGATTCCATCTTCTGCGAAACATGTTATTTTACAGATGACTTACGTCATGTGATGTAGCGTGACGATCAGGAATTTGGGATGTAACTAGTTTATCACACACGACACGCGGATTTGAGATTAAGTTTTCCCTCACACACACACACGCGCGCGCGCACTCACGCAAGCATACACAAACATGTACAGAACTAAAGATAACCTCTCTATATTACATCCACGTCAATAGAGGAGATTTACCTGCGGGTTTATTAAAGATGTGTTTCAACCAGGTCAGAAATCCCTCTCGTTTGGTCCTTCTGTCGGCGTGCAAAATGTGTGCTGCGTAAACACGAATATCGTTAAAAATATCATTCAAAATTACGCCCGGTGCAATGTCTCGTGACGTGCCGTACATTCATGTGATAAACACGTGATTGCACGGTCGTATGTGACATTCTTAGGGGAGGATGACTGACCGACAGACAAATTCCTTCGGGACTTGGGGCCGAACGACCCTCGCATGACATCGTTCGGGTCACGTTGTCGCCGTAATATCGCGCACCTCGAGTTCAAAGAAATCGCACGCATTTTGCGGGATGTACCAGTTGAATTTTGTCGTGTAGACTTTTTCCAATTCTCTCTGATCTGTGTTGAAGAATCGTATCGGCAAACAAATTGTTGACTCAACAAAAATTGGTCTTCCACCGAACCCGCTTGCCTATCCCGTCCGATTGATCGCGCGCGATTTTTGTTTGTCATCGAATGAAAAAACAAAAATCGAGCAATTGCTTTGAACATCGCTGAAATATTTTAGATAGAGAGAAGTTTTTACGTACACAATTCGACATTTTTTATTTTATCTTCGTCTCAGTTTCGAATTGTAATTTTGCCGATTCGCGACAGAAACTGTCGCGTTTAATTTATAAAAATATTAAAAAAAAGCATCTTGTAATATATCGGACGGCGCATTCCAATTATTCTTAATATATTTATGGACACGAAATACTCTCTTGTCGACTTGTCAAAGTCACGAGACCAGACCTCCGGTTAATCATTGACAAAACTTTTATTCCCGCGAGATTTTGAGACCCTCCGGCACCATTAATGCTATAATGGAGCAGAGATGAGCGGGAAGGTCACACGCGCGTCGATCTATTTTTAGTTGTCACGCAAATCACGAAGAAAACAGACACTCATGTGTGTGTTTTGCGGTTATTCTTACGAAATATATAACGCACGTATATTTGTTTTGGATCAAAAATAAATAAGAAGAAAAATTGATGATATTTCCGAAAGGTTTTTGCGTGCTCGAGTAGTTTTTCGATCGGAGAAAATAAGACAAGACCTTTTCGGACGTACATAAGTACGGAACGCTTATTGTGGGTAGAGAATCGAAGTTACCTCGCGCTGTCGCGTGAGAACGGCCATGGCCATTCGGGCCACGTACCTTGATAACCGTTAATAAAAGCTTAAAGGACATTATCGTAAGCATTCGTCGGGACATTAAAAAGCGCACGTGCCCTTAACGGTAGGCCCTCGATGCAATTTTAAACAGCCATTTCCGACCCTCCTACCACCGATCGCGTCCTGGCTGACACATGTCCCCGATGCTGTTACATGAATCCAAGGGATCCACCGAACTGAATACCAATCGTTCTGTCGCGGCGCAAACAAAACGAGGGCGAGATAAAGATGAAGGGTAAAGTAATGTAGATTGATGCGCTCTTTGTCTCGCTTTTCCAACTCTTTTCGACTGATAATAATCAATCGCTTATTTAATTAAGTTATATTGTTTCCAATCGCAAGAAGTTTCCTCTTCGTCTCGTAGATTAAATGTTTATTTCTTTCCCTTACGAATTAAGGAGCGAACGAGACGCTGTCAGTACGCGCGCGAGAAAAAAAAAGAGACGTGACCGAGGTGTAGCAGTTACATTGGCCATATTTTCGTGGATCCCCAGTGTGGAATAGCGCGTGTCGCACTATCCCTCCTCGTATAAATCGACTATGACAAACTTATCGTCTTGTGCCGGAGCACAGAACGTGTGCGCGCGCGGAATCGAAAAGGTTTAGTCTCCGGTATCGACGATGAGACAGGACTTTTTCCGTCGTCGTGCGAATTCGGTGCAGGTGCGTTTTGGGTCCCACGTGGTCGTTTGAGACATCGTTCCCCGGAGATTCTCGCGCGCAACGAGAACGTGACGTTCCACCTTTTGGCCGCTCACGTACGCGGAACACGCCGTTGGATTTTGTCGTGCTATTCATCGCTTAGACGATGTCTCTCTCCCGCCGTCGCTCGTAAATCCCACCTCTGCCAGAGACGAATGTTGTTCCAGATTACACGGGAATGACTCGGACAATGAAATAAATAAGAGAGCACAAACATTTTTACACATCCGTTAAAAAAAGCTCGTTTGAGAAGCTGCGCTTCGTGAAATATAATATTAAAATTATAATGTTTTAAATTGTGATAAATTAGCGAATCATCTTAGATTAAATTACAAATTAGCTATGACTTGGATTTTTATTAAAAATACCGTATTACAAAATACCGTATTACAAAATTAGAGACAGAGAAAGCTAAAGAAAATTATATAAAATTAAAAATTTGATTTTTCTTTTTATAGTTTGATCTCGACATCTTTTTATTTTGATTGCCGGTGTCATAACGTCTATTTAGTTTTGTTTCAAATGCGTTTGCAAAATCATCTGACTGGCTGCGTTCGGCGACCAGAATCACGACGATTAATTTCAGGTCTGTCGTCGACAATCGTTTACGTTCGGAAACGATTTACACCGAGCGTTTACCCGCGCTAAGAGCTTAAAGCGTATCGGGTAGGCAGGGTGAGTTTACATTCAGGGGGCGACGCGTGGGGTTGAAACCGCTCGTTTATCAGTAACCGACTCTAGTGAAAGCGACACCGAGGCACTACGCCGCACGAATAACAATCCCCCTGCCTCTCGTCACGGCGATGTGGAAAAGTATTGCCCGCGCGACGTCACTCCGCAAGAGCGACGCTGTTGGACGTTATTTACCCGGCACCGGCGCTTTTTTTTTTTTTTTTATTTCCAATTCACTTAGCCTCCAACGAGGAATTTCCTGAACTCGAAAAACCTCGGGTCCGCACGTCGAAGGAGTCACTCCCGCAGAATCGCAAGCGCGCGTCTCCGCCCTCTGGAGAAACGTCAATTTTGATTTCCGTCGATTTTCCAGTGGCTCACGATTGGCTTTTGAATATTTTACTTCGTACGCGATATATAAGCATCAATATATAATATACAACATTGACATATTTCTCTCTGGTCTAAATATAACACTGTTATTCGTGCTGGTAATTTGGTTCACTTGACATAGCGTCGATTAATTAATCGCGTTTCGAGTTCGGGAGGTTAATCTCGCGTGACCGATAACCGGTGTCCGCTGGCGCATCGTTCACCCTGTCGACGAGTAAAATTGAGTTCGACGACTGGCTGCGAGAATCTCATCTGTGGCCGGGCGCCACATTCAAACCGAAAACGGGCATCTTCTTGTCGACCTATTTTGCAAGTGTCGTCGGTGCGCCGGGCTAATTTGTCAGTTGTCGAGTTAGCGTCCTCCCCCGGGAATTTCCCTATCGTGCCCGGCCCCCGCCGGGACGGTAATCAACCGGTGAATATCTGAACTGCAGCCGCCGAACTCGTCCCTTTTCCCCGCTCATTTATAAAGAAGAGGCTATGTCTCGAGACAGGAGGCGCGATTGATTCATCCCCTCCCTTCCCACTCCAGTCGAATTTTCTCACCCCGACTTCTGTACTTGGCTTTTTATTTAGTCACCAAAGAGAAACAAAACTCTTGAGCAAATAAATATACATGTATAATAAAACGCTGCGACTGATAATAAAAATTATCATTATTAATTTATTGCACTTTTGCACATTTGTCATATATTTTTTTTTACACAAAAAAAAAGAACGAAGAAGAATACATCTTTCTTTTATTTGAAATGAGAAAAACAAAACGAGAGCCGAAAACCTAAAGTTAAACTTCTCGGTAAACGGGGTATATTTGTGCAACGCCCTTCCAATCTTTTTCGTGAAAGAGTCGAAAAACCGGAAGCGGAGAGGATATATATCCCCAGAAAAGTGGCAGCCAGCGCTACAGGCACGTGGCAGGTGGATTCCCTCCGTTGTCACAAAAGCGGCTCGTGCGAGAGCGTGCCACTTTCCTCGTAGCGGATTTCGGAGGCTTTGTAGTTCATCCATTTCCAAGCTTAAACCCCCTCCCCTTCGTGCATTATTTAAATAAACAAGCACAGAGCGCGGCGGGGGAGATTGGCTGCCGCTTGTACACCGTCTACACCGTCTTCTCTCTTTCTCCATAATAAATGCGCTTCTCGGTTCCTCCCTCTTCTGTCTCGTTCCCTCCGTTCCGGCTTTACGTCCTTCTTTCCCCCGTCGCTCTTTCCTTCATTGCTCGAGAGCGCTCTCGAAACGTTACAGTGACGAACAATTATCCCTTCTCCGCGCGGAGGTGCGGCGCGAAAGCCGGTAGAAGTGACAGGCAAGGGGGTGCCGGAGGAGTCCCCTGCACCTTGTAATGAATTTTAAATTGGCTCGCATTCATAATGCAGCCCCGTTGACAGTCGGGATGAACCGGAGATGACAAAGTAAAACGCCCGAGTTAATATTTCCGGGCGCGTGCGCCCGCGAATTACCTCGACGGCGACGGGAACTTACACAACGAAGACGGCGACGATATTCGCGACGAGACCGAGTGTTCCGATGGATGGAGATAATAAAGCGCGCGACGGACGAAATTACACTAGTGGAAATTAAATCAGAATGTAGTCGGTAACCGATTAATTTTCTCGGTTAACGGCTACAGTATTTAGCACTGAGTAAAAAAAAAAAATCGGTGAGTTTGGTCGACGCTAAGTTCACCATTAACGCTATTTTAACGCGCGAGTGCCACTGTCTCCAAAATACTGGCTATATAAAATCCGCGATATAAACCGGCTATATTCTGCGTTTTTAATTTTTTCACAACGCGAGCTATCTGCCGTGTACGATCGCAGAATAACAGCGCACTTGCGATTTCCCGCGCCGTGGCTTCGCAAAACCGATCTTAGATCAGCAATTAATTCCGCATGTACGAAGTTGTACGAGATGGCGACGAGCGGCCTCGCCCGAGCGTAACGCGTTGTCGCACGCTTTCATCGCGGGGTATGGGTAATTAGCAATTTTTGCATAAAGTCCCGATATCATCTCTCTCCCGGCACCGGCCCTTTGCTGTCTTTGCATAATCTTGGTCCTCGGCCGTCCCGACCTTTAAAAGCCCGCGGAATATATATTATCCGTCCGCGCGATCGCATATCTTTCTCTCCCCCGGCACGCCGCTGCGACGTTTCCCTGTTACGCATTTTTTTTTCGCGATCGTAAATTATATCGGACGGGACCAAATTGCCGTTCTCACGACGAATTTACGAGAAAATAATCGCGCGCATTTACGAAGATAATAATAATCATTTCCGTCACAGTGTATAAAAGTGATGCTGCTTACGCATGTAATTTCGAGTTCAGTGAACGACGCTGCCAAAATCGCACACACTACACAGTCCGTATTTATTTATTTTTTTTTTTTTGTCGTGAAAAATATTTCAAAGAGATATGTTATGCAATTGTCATTTTTTTTTTATTTTTTATTTTATACGTACGCGTAAGTTCAATTAAATCAATGGATGTACTGTGAAATAAAATGACGAAACCGCCGAAGGTTGTATATCGAAGGTTCAGTTTGACGTGCATAAACCACGAACAATTCGTAGCGCAGACCGAACGAGTCTTGCAAGTGCCGCTTTGGGAACCGCACAGTCGTTGCACATGCAGCTGTTACGATCCCGCGAGACGAATCAGCCGAATTGCTACGGGGAGAACGAGCTCTCCCGAATTCTGGACCAACTCCCGTTTATTGTTCGCCAACCTTGCGATGTACAACGATGCGCAAAAGAGACGAGACAGGTAGCCAAGGCACACAGAGAGTGAGGGCGCACGAAAATAGACGCGCGGTCCGCCATGTGGGCAACGTCGCGGCTCGCGTAAATCGATAAACAACACACAAACCGCGCTAACGAAAAACCCGTTATCTGTCATTTCTTTGATCTCTCTCTTTCTCTCTCTCTCTCTCTCTCTCTCCGGCGACCCGGAGATCACTTAACGGTTGCCGCGTCATTCGAACTCGTCTGTCTCGATCAAAGGTGCTTCACAAGATAATCATTTAGGTCTAACTATTTTTGTCAGCTGTAGGACCGCGTCATCTACAATTTTCTTTAAAACCATTTTAAATTTTACGATCTAACTGAAATATATAGTTTCTTAGTTTTTTAAATTTTTTATTAAATTACTTCGCGAACGTTTGAATTTAACATCACTCGACCTATCCAGCCACTAATGTAAAGAGCGTAATGAAGAGCTGCTTTTCGAGAAATGTAGAAACGTGTGTATATATATATATACATAGCGCCGAAACGTCTCTCGAACGCAGACGATCGAACTTTCCTCGACGTTTCTCGGTGTCTATCTACCCCGGCCGCATCTATCCACGGAGGTTGGCGTGGAAAACGGAGGGACGGGGAGGATGCTGTTAACTTGGGCGGGTTTCCTTGCGAGTTCCCTTCTGGTATCTGCAGGTTGGATGTTGAGCCAGTGATACTACCGGAAGGCACTCGGAGCCCCCAGGCCACTTCGAGTCTGTAAGTTAGCCGCGTACAATTACCATACATCTCCGCGGCCGTAACTCTTGGCGCCGTTACAGCGCTCGGACCAGAACTATAGATGGATATCCCAACTTGCGGAGATCGAGCGGCATCTCGGGAAACATCTGTACAGTCAAATTGAAACTGGCGAATTGGAGAAAGGGGAGGAAAGAGGAAATGAATATTGTCGAGACGCGACCGATTCTCGCAACGAAGACGTCGACTCGACGACACAAATATTTGACAAGATTTTTTTGTCGAAAGAGGGAAGAAAAAAAACTTTTAAAATAAGAGAATATCCGATAAATTGTCTCAAATGAGTCTCCGTCAAGAAGACAAACAAAGAAATCCCCGTAGCAACCCTTTTTTTTTATACGACCTTATAAATGTCAGCAGAGCTGCCGAATCTGTCACTCTGACGGTCTGCGGTTTTTTTTCCGAGCTAAACTGTCGAGGGAGCGTCCTCTTCGTCCCGCTATATGGGGTGAGATTTAAAACAATTACAAGAAGCCGCGGTAAGAAGAGAAAAGGGAGAGAGCTAATCTTGAGGGCGGTTTAATTAAAAGTGGTGCCAACTGACGGGTATGCCCATCGATCAACACCGCCGCCGCCTTCGCGTTCACGACGTCGTTTCGCAGCGTTCTGCGATTCTTCCGTCAAACAATCAGCCCCTCTTTCTCCCAGAGGGAAGTACATAATTTTGCCGAAAACAAGCACGAGTTATTAAATGTCAGCAAATTGCGCACTATATTTCTTCTCGTTAATTTCTGCTTTTTTTTATTTTTCTTTTTCTGTGAGAACGTTTTTACACGCGGTAACTATTTTCATTAAGTAGTTGCCCGTAAAAAAAAAAAAGAATTAGAGTACTAAAAGATATGAAAAAATTGGAATCTCTCAGTTTGACACGATAAAGAAGAAAAGGACTGCGCAAAAAAGTTCAATTATTTCAGAAATTGGCTTTTAACTATTGTATCCGCGAGAGAGGAGAGAATAAAAATCGATCAAACACGCGATAATAATCATTAAATTGATTCTGAAACGTTCTCGCGTGACCATCGCTCGTGAGAAAAATCCGTGAGCCGAGGGGGACTTGACGGCGCGTCTTGGAATCCGGAATATGTCCGATAGAAACACGCATCGCAAGAACCGGGCGAACTCCCCCGGTCGGCATCTCCGACTCGATTGGTATGTGTCGAGAATGTCCACCGGGTGACGTTTTAACGCCCTGTCACTCTCGTCGAGCTCCGCGTGCCGAAGTATCCCTTCGGGACATTCCTTCTCCGTCAAGTTTCCCGGTTCAAGATTCGAGAACGGATCATAGTTCGTTCTATTGAGGTTGGAATCACATTTGCATCGGTCGAGTTTAAACTTCCATGGCAAACTTGATACGCGCTCGACACCGGTATGATATATATGAAGCGCTCGTTGAAAGTTTTATGTGAAAGGTACACGTTTTTCCGCGTTCGGAAAAATCAAACAGGAAGTAAAGAAGATCGCAATTATCATAAATAATAATTAATATTCGCGATCAGAAAAATATAAACCGAACTACATCAAACCCGCTGCACGTAGCAGCGGATGCTATCTGTTTTTTCAATGCAAATATTATACGGCTGCTCTCGTGCCGCGCTGCGAACCGTGCGCTTGCGCGTGAGACCTTTTACATATAACGACAGACAATAACTCGCGGAATATATCAATCCTAATTGACCGGCGCGCTAATAAATCAGTCGGAGCAATAAACATTGCCGTCCGCTTTCATTTAGCACGAAAATTACGGGCGAGCGTGCGCTATTTATTCGCGGCTCGGCGATCAATCTCGCCGATCGCGTAAAGGTGTCCGTTTCTCTCAGCGACGCGCATAAAATTCGCGGTCTCCTTCCGATCTCGATCTCCCGCCGGCGATTCCGCGTGCGTGAAGAAGCGTCGAAAGAGACGGCCCGGACGGATAAGAGAGTCTCGGGGAGAAAAGCGGTAGATAGTATATACGAAGGGGATGGGGAGGGGGGATAAAAGAGGATCGTGGAAGTTCGCGTGCACCGCGGTCATCCCTCGTCTCTCGCGCGGAGAATTTATGCTCGTCGTCCCTACTGCCGTCCTAACTAGTCCACCCACTTACTTACCCACAGACCTAAGGAACTTGCGGCCGGGGTCAGACCCGGGGCCGGACCACCCTTAAAATATCACCTATTCGCTCCCACGTCCGCTTTTATCGTGACCGCGACTATCCCGCCACCTCTGCTGCTTTTTTTTCTCTTTCTCGTCTTGAGCGAGAGATCGGGCTCGTGCCCGCAATCGGCACGACAAAAGAAGATTTGCATACTCATCGCAAACTTTTATCCCCAATAGATGAGATAACAAAGTGCGCGAAGGTAACAAAGTCGAAATAAATCAGAAATCGTGTCCGATACGCGAACTTCGCTGTCTGCAGGACGTAACAAAATGTAACAATTAATGAATACGAACGAAAGAAAGTCTTTGCGCGGGAGGAAAATCGTTACACATAGCTTCCTAATTACGGGAGTTACAAAAAGGTGTTTAAGGTAGATTGCGTGGGATATGTTACTTGTGAAAATTGAAGTTTCCAATCTTAAGAGATTAATTAATCCGCTGGGCGAATTTAAATTAACCGCGATAGGCGAAGGAGAAGTTTTTGTGCTTAATTAATTGAAACTTTTTTTTTTTTTTTTTTTTATTACGTCGTTGCACATGCGCGCGCGGTGTATGTGTCCTGTAAAAAAGAAGCGGCGGATCCTAGTAACCATTTGGCCCCTCTAATATCGTGTAGGTGCTTTAACCGAATAGCTCGTATTACGGGGCCCTTAACGGGCGGCCGTTATACGCGCCCCTCTGGTTTAACGAACCGCAAATGCGTTGTTTTAACGACGTCATTAATATTTAACCAAATATCTGGCCGCTATCTTGCATGACCCACGGCCGTGCGGTCACGAAGACGATGGGGGGTATCCCCCGGCTGTTATATATAACGCCGCTATGCGATTTACTTAATTTGTACAAGCGGACTTTACCTGAAATTACGATTTACATTTCATCAGAGAAATCATGTAGATCACAATCGTGTCCCGTTCACGTATACGTTCGAATGACCCGCGCTATAATTTAGCCATTAGCCGCACAAAGACCTTAGGGATTTCAAAACGTTTCATGTTCTGAATTACGTAAATGATCTGCGTGTCGTGAAAAGTACGCGCACGCTCGCGATTCGAGTACTGCACCGAGAATATTGCTGTGTTTCGCGTATTACAATCGATTGACGAAATTGCCGTCGGGATTTCAGGGGAAAATGCCAACTAGCGAAAATCCTTGGAAGTCGAGACACTCTCGCGCGTTTCTCCCTTCTGACGAAGGAATTTGGTCGAAAGTCACAGCTCTTAGCCGAGTCCCCTTAATTGCGCCTATTTATGCCCCTTTGCTTCCGTTCGGTCGAAAAGAAGTACGTGACATGTTTATAAAGAGACGGGACGAGAAAAAGCCGTGCTACGAAGCGGGACAAGCCGAATGGGCACCACTAATGCCCTGTGCCCTCAATCAACCTATCGCACTCTCCCACTCTCTTGTATCTCCCTTCGCCGCGTCGCTCTCCACCCTCCCCTTTTCTCTCTCTCTCTTTCTTTCTCTTTCTCTTTCTCTCACGCTGTTCCTTTCTTTCTCTGTCTACCTCTTCCTTTTCTAGTTCGCGAGCCCCTGTATCTCAGGAACGTATTGATCTTTGGGGGCGCTTTGATCTACACCAAAGGGTCTATCCCTCAACTACCCAACCCTCCGATCTATCCTTCATTCCCTCCACCCACGACACGCACACGGACATTCCGTCCGAGCGCGCCTCTCACACGCTCAATGTTCAAGTTTATCAGGAAAAGTTCCTTTCCTCTCTCTTTTAGCTGCGCGACAGTAGCTGCCGCGTAATTAGAAAAATGAGTTAGCGCTCGAAGCGCGTTAGTTAGCGAATCTTGGCAACGTGGCAGAGACAGAAATCTGGCCGAAGTCGCCGGAAGTAAAATGTCTCCGCGTAATTACGCGCGAAAGTTACTCTCTCGAGGTATAGAAAAGTTACCACGCATGTCTCTCGCTTAATGCTCGAGTGAAATATCAATTAAAAAAGCAAGAGTTTTTTTTCGAATTAAGCTGATAAACTATCTTGTTCGAAGCAACTTTGTTTTTCTTTTTTTTAACCACAGCAGCGACACCCTCTTGAAAAATCGCGATTCGAAGTAATTTGGGCGGAATCGCGCGAGTCTATAGATCACGACGTTTCGGTGTGAGAATATTTAGGGAGAACTAATTGCCGATATATTTTAGTGGAATTGCGCGGGCACGCAACTCCGCCGTCTCGTAAATTCCTTTCGTCTGATGTCTCTGCGTTTTAACTTTCGCCGAACTCCTTCTCGCGCCGCTCGTCCCTTTCTGTTTCTCTAATTAAACTTGCTTGGTATTCATCCGCCAAAAACTCCGAATAATAATTGTCTTATTAAAATCGTCGCATCTGTTTTTCTCGCGCGACATCAATAATAAAAGATGTTAAAGATAAATTGGGAGATTATTAGAGACTCGAGTTGGGCAGGTATCGTTCTAAATGTCAGATCCGGTTATGACGATTCTCTCGCTTTTGCCCGAGAAATGTGACCGCTATTAATTTCGGAGCCGGGAAGATTTCACGGACGAGTGGATACGTCCCTAAAAGACAGACAGCAGCTGGAGGAGATTTCGTGCCGCGTTCGTGACCGACATTAGTAACTCTTTTTTTTTTTTTCGGGGATACGGCGCCACTTTTCCTTTTCTTCTGCCTTTTGTACGATCTTCGTAACGATCGCCTCTCCCGAAATGCCTCCGACGAAGCGCCGAGGATTGTTTTCGTGTCGGATCCCACGGAAATCAGTCAGGGACGCCACCCCGGGGAAAATTTTCTTCGCAATTAGATCCAATTACATATCACCAAGGAGATTTGAGTTGCCACCAATTATACCAGCCACGAATAGGTAGTTAACCTGCCGGTAAATATTTCTAAAGCCGCACGCATCTTTAATTAAGGACCATGCCAGCAGAAAACACGAAACTTTGGGTTGTTTCAACTAACCGATATAACGCGATAGAGCTCTGTGATTTTCGTATGAACAAGAGCTCTTTTGAAAAAGATTTAATGTTGCGTACTTTTTGCTTCTTCAGTTGATTTTAATGTAAGCAAGTTTTATAAAAAAAAAAAAAATTCCTACAAGTTTTTGTGCAATATTTAAATTGCCGAACACCTGATACTTATTAATAATACAAGACAAGCTCGAGGATTCAAAGACTCGCTCGATCGACGGCTGAGAGGGAAAGAGAGAGAGAAAGACTAAGAGAGTCTCGTTATTATCTCGGTAATTAAACTCCGCAAGACTCGACGACATCGCCGGAGGGGAAGCTCTCAAGTTCGCGTTTGTAGCAGCTAAATGCATTTGACAACGGGAGCCCGTGTCTCCCCTTGTCGCTTGCTTTAGCCGCGAGGCACATATTCCAAGACTAACGCGACAAGATAATCGTGACAACGTTTGCACAAGGAACATCCACCCTTAATTCTATTATCGCTGCTCGATTCCGACGCATTTTTCTACGAAAATGCAACACAGAGATAAATAATTGAGATTTCGTAAATGCAAATAACTCTGTTCGTCGATTGTCGTATTTTTCCTAAGATATTATACAATTACCGACAGGTTGTCGCGAACGGCGCGTGACGCAGGATTTTTCGTAGTGCGCGCAAATCCCCATGGGAAATTCTTAGCAAATAAAAGAAAACCGGACAACAACTGACCCTTGGCCCGCGTCAACGCGGCCCGAAGTTTGCTCCTGATATTAATTTAATAACGTCGAACGCGAACAATTGACAGGCAATAACAGTGGACGTGCAATCAGACGACGCTCGTCCAGGGTAGTTAGGAACCCTTCCGCCATGTGTCGGAAGAAGGACCGAAAAAGTCGTACGACCGAGAAAGAGAAGGAGAGAGAGAGCGGACACGAAGAAAAGCGTGCAACCCTTTCACGAATGTCACTCGAAGGCACCAAGTGCCTTCGCTGCCGTACAATAGTGGTTGTTGTTCTTGTTGATTTCATCGCACGTTCACGACCCTTCGGGAATCAAGAAAGGGGTTCGAGCGACATAAGGATTTAAGGGGTGGCTACGAACGCGCCTATTATTCCTCAGAAGCCTCACGGACTCCATGGGATTCCCGCCAAACCGAGGGTGATCTCGGCTCACCAACCCCCAGTGCAAACAGAAAAACGCGACTTGCACATCGATTCCTTTACCTTTCTCAATTATTTCTCGTAGGTACGTGAGGCCATTTTATTCTTAAAACGAGAAGTCTATTCGTATATATAAAATTGAATGTCGCTTCAAATCGCTCAAAAGTATCAGCTAAACAATAAATAGCCGGCAAGTACCGTTTGGAAATCCTATCTTCAAGCGTCTCGGTTTTAAAAAGCGGGCGCGGCATAAATCACTCGGTTAGACACGCGATGGAAGACGTCGGTGGAAAAAATAGGCTTCGCGCGGGAGACTCGAGTGAGAGACTCCGTCTCATTCCGGGGGAAGAGCCACGGTATAAATATTTAAAGTCCCGAATTAAGACGAGATGATAAAGCGCTTCCGAGCGGAGAACTTGCGCGGCTTCTGGCTACTATCAGAAACGGCGGCGCTCTTGTGCGGCGTGACTTAAGTCACCCTAATACCCCGCTATCTTGACCTCCTCGCGTGTGTTCGTCCTCCGTCCTCTCTTCTCCTTTCTCTCTATCTTTCTCTCTTTTTCTTTCTCTCTCTTTCTGCCCGTCCGTTCGCGATCCATGCGAGCGGTGTCTTTCTCGAGGGCTGTCAATCTCGAGTGACGGTACGAGAACCGCCGGCCGAGCGGGGGATTAGATGGAACGTCGTTTCTCGAAACGACCGCTGGACGTCTCCTGACGTCAACGGCGACGGCCGACGAGAGTGCCGTGCAGGAGCGTGCGCCTCCTCCTCGCGATCCACGGATCGAAGGCGCGTCTCGTTTCTCGCGTGATTACACGAGGAATTTTATTCGCGTGCCGAGGTCACTGCGACTTAACCCTTCTCCCGACAAGAAAAGAGCGTGTCGGCTATTACATTTCAGATTGTTGTATCATAGCGCGGTAATAGGCGGGGAAGAGGAGGGAATGTACTTTCGATAACATCAAACGTGAATTTTTTTTTTTTTTTTTTTTATTTCGACAGAGATTCACTCCCTCCCGATGACTCGCTTATTACGTTGAAGAACTATCACATCGGGAAAATATTTGACGTATGAAATTATTTTGGTAAATGTAATTAGGCAATTATTAACCTGTCACACGCCAACAAGTAGGCTCGCTCGGTCTTTAAAACCGACCGTCAGCTCCGCAACATACTACACGCCGAACACGTCGCTCGCGCATCACGAGTAAACGTTCCGACGGACGGAGAAAACAGTCGTTCTGGTTTATTTATCGGGCCCGCGTTGCGCAATTACCGCGGCTTTAATTTACAAAGGACGTAACCTATCCGGCCGAGAGAGTCGTCTCGTGATTTGCTTATCGTGAGATTTCACGCGTTTTTTTCCAAGAAAAGAAGACACGTATGTAGAAAATGAGAAAGAATGAAAAAACTGACGGCCGGTACGGCCCTGAGCGAGCATCTTGCAGACACACGCGTTCGTCAGGGCTCGCGACCGTGTTGCGGCTGCTGCGATAACGCGTCGTGTGTGCGTCGCAGAGCATCTAACAACTCTCGTCCTCGCTTCTTCTGCGCTGGCCAGCCAGAAATATCTTGCGACCATAGATAGATAGGCGGGTTGGTCGGTGCGACTCGACTGCTGGTCTCGCAAAATTATCGGCCACTTCTCTGCACGCCGCGAATAAGACGACGAGCGCGTGGTATCTTCGCAAAGTCTGCGCGCCGCGATCAAACCAAAGCTCTTCATATGGCGGGCGATATTATTATCGCTCGCCGCGCGCGAGTTTCCGCTACACGCGCGAGCGGAGAACTGCGAAAATGTCCAGCTCGCGCCTTCTTTCATTCGTGTTCGACGTGTATCGCTCGCGGCGGATCATTCATCGGTTACGACTCTAGAATTGCAGCTTTTTTTTTTTTTTTTATCTTTGCTTACATTGCAATTAACTCCGCGTAATTAGCGTTAAAGATTTATCGACTGACTTCGGTACGGCTGACGTAGTTGTTGACGTTTAATATCCTGTCAAAGTTGTCTCGTTCCGCGTAGTGCGAAATCAAATGAAGATCTCGCAAGACAATCTCAGCGACTCCGCGATATGTCATAATTCAGTGTGTAACGCTTTGTTTCGTAATATGTCCTAAAGGCGCGGCTCTATTAACTTGTTAGCGCGAATTTAGAGAAAGTGCGCACGCGGAAATGCTTATTATCATGCATGCCTACGAGGTTCGCTCAATCACGTATATCGCGAAATTGCATCTCACTCAATAATCCGTTGGAATAGGGAGCGTTTGAGCAATTATACACATTTCCAGCGATCGTTCGCAATATGTTTGGTTTATTTTTCTTTTTTTTTTTTTGCCGTAAACGATTTTATCGCCGCGGCAAGCGGTAGTCCACAGATCACGGCCCGGTATTTACGCGCTTTCGAATTAGAACGTTTGTAAGAGAGGGCGCAAACAAAACCAAGACCCATCCAGCGGCATCCCGGCGAAAACTAGTAGCGGCGAAACGATGAGCCTCGCACACACGAGGCGCAATCCCGTAATCGTAACCCTTCGGGGAAACTTCTCTCGTCGAAGATGAGCGCGCTAACATATATTCCGCGTGTGACTCGATGAAGATATCAGAATTCTCTAAATAAAGCAGTTAAGTATAATTCGTTGATAGATACACGTCTTACATTTGCCTATCGATCGACGGCTTCGACAAACGGCGTTACGTGTGTCGCTGAATTAAACGCAAAACGAACGAGAGGAAAGAAAAACGCCGATGAAGTCAAATATGATGTGAAAATCTCTATTCTATTGAAGTGCCAATATATATCAAGGCCGATTAGTTTTGATACGATACCAGAACGAGATATGTGTTTCAAACCAATTTTGAAGTTTACTTTTCGCAACGTTACATTTGCCGACAATGGAATTATATATGCGACGAGAGAATATCGATAAAGGATAACCGGGAACTTCAAAACAGAGGGAGAAGAGTTGATTGTCGCGTTCGATCGTCAGTTTGCATTAACCTTCAATCGACGACAGCAGATTCATCTCGAGTAGGCGTAACACAGAGTCGGGTGTGTGTGCCAGCAGCCTCCATTTACCTACATACCCGGGATCTAGGGGGAGGAGGGGGAGAAGAACGGGACGGAGGGCACCCGGGAGCTCGAAGAGCTACCTACAGGCACCTACCGGAGAATGAAGAAAGGGGGTGGAGAGGGAGGGGGGAAGGGCAATAGAGAGCGATGGAGAAGAGAGCGCGGCGTCCACGTAGAGCAGGTAGCAAGCACGGCGAGATCGTTGGAGCCGCAATCCGGTAGGACGTGCCTTGATGCGCCGTGGTGGCTCGAGATACGTGCGCAAAGATGCTACTTCTTCCGTGCAACTCTACCCGGCCGAAGGGTAATGCTCGGCCACCGGCCACTGCACGCGGCGAGAGTGTGCATCGAGAGCACACCGCCACCGCCGCCACCGCGGCTCTCGAGATAATTTGCCCTCTAGAAAATAACAGGGTGGCGCGGGACGCCGACTGGAACAACAACGTGCACCGTCGGTCCCGGGCGCATCGCACCGGCCTTCACGTACATAGATAGGTACTCTTACATACCTCGGCGGAAGAAAGAGAAAGAAGGAGAGAGAAAGAGAAAGAGAGAGAGAAAGAGAACGAAGAAGATCAGCACAAGAGCGGAGCCGAGTTCATTCTATATATGGCATCGACCTTCAAACAGAATCGCGCTGATTCGAATTGGTTCCCTGTTTCTAGTCCGAGTTAGAGTTGCGCGCTTGTTTCGGCCGGTTATCGAAAGTAGCGCGCTCGTTCTTCGCGGGGGAAAGATAAAAAAGAAGACGATGCTGCGCGCGGGAGCGAGAAAGGAAAGGTTATTTCCTCGCGCGCGCAATGAAGTCGAGTGGGAAGATTTACGGGACGGAAAGAGGCGAAGACTTTCGGATTACTAATAATGATGGCGGCTCGCGGCGCTTTGTTACATTGTGAGGTAGCAACAAAGAACTTTTGATTCCTGATTCTATAGTCCGAGCGGGTGATTACGCCGAGGCAGATGTCACGCGAGATTAGAGCGCGGGAAAAATGGAGAAGCTACCAGGAACGAAGACACCCGTGGTTAACAATTGACAGGTAGTCATCAGTTATCAACGAGTATCCCTGTGTCATCGTCACTGATGGCGTTGCCTGATTGGCAGATGTCAATTCCGTCTCTAACGTTTCTGCGGGCCGCAGTTGAAGAAGCATCCGCACGATGAGGCTGATTTTTCAGACACTTTTCGTCGTTTTACCTTTCGTCGTAGTTCTTTTCGATTCCGATCGACGTGTCGGGAGGGGGATTTTTTTTTTCCGTTTTCTGTCTGTGCTAATTTAGGCGACGCGAACGGCCTCACCGGAGAGTAACAAAAAGCAATCGTAGATTAACGTGGTCGTGCGATGATCGACGTCCATTAGTATTATTCCCGTGATAGGAGGCGCGACTTGCGATCCTTGTCATCGTCACTAATTGTCGTGCGCCGGACGATCTCGTCGGTACGTCCGATCAAAAGTTCCCTTCCTCCCTCCCTCCCTTTCTCCGTCGACGAGTCCTACAACTCTGACGGAGCTGATTCCTTTGTGAACGCGCCAACAAAACCAGGGAACTTATTTGAATATGCGTAATACGTGCTCGTTTTCTTTGTTTACTCTTCTATTTTTACATGTAAACGTAATATTTTCTAAGTATACTCGTAGTCCGGACTCAAGAATGCATTGTATCTAGTCGAGGAAGTAGCGAATCCTTCCTTATTTACCGATCATCGTTTCACGCTTACTATTGATAATAGCACGTCATCAACACAGTCATCATCAGGCTTGTCATTCTGTCTGCAAACCTGAGAACGTGCCATAGAGCGAAGTTTGATGAAGAGAAAAGAACGCCAACGCTAATCATCTCCTCACTCGCATGTTAGGTGACACCTAGGCTCTCCCTATATGATCATTAGCCCTCCGCAATTTGCGGCCGGCAGAAAAAGCTGCGAAGTGCGAGCGAGCCGGGGAACGTAGATGAGTTCTTCCTTCTGTGCGTGCGCGCCACTAACGAGAACAACGAACTCTCCCGTCGTATCCTCCCATTCGTCTCTCGGCACAGCTTCCCTCTCGCGGTCCACCGCTCCACTCGCGCACCCCCATCGCGCTGAGAGACCGAGAGAGAGAGAGAGAGAGAGAGAGAGAGAGAGAGAGAGAGAGACTGCCGTGGAGTCATTCGTTACGAGGCCGCGAACAAGAGCAATAAACGTGTCTGAGTGCAGTAACGGGTGATACGTACGACGTGGGCCCGCGGCCCCCACGACCTTCGCTTTATAGGTCTACTTCGGCACGACCCCCCCGAGACTCGATTTGTCAACTCGTTAGTGGAACTCGTTTAACCCCGAGGCCACGTTCCACGCTACGGGCGCTGACCGCCGCTCTCCTCTCTCGCTCTCCCTCTCTTACTTCTCCGTCCCCCTTTTCCCTGTCCCACATCTCTCTCTCTCTCTCTCTCGCTCCCTCGCTCAGCTCCGATTTCCAGCGAGGTTCTTCCACGTCGCTGGATAACGCTCTTCTCCTCGAGCGAGAACGAGCTTTTCTCTGTGTGTCGCTCGAGAAACGTTTCCAGGATGCAGTGTAGAAGGGGCGCGCGAAAGAGGGGTGGTGCTCTAGTTATAACGGCCCGGGCACGAGTGCCACGGTGACGGATGTCGGGCCGTACCCCATTACACGGGATAGAGAGCCATTGGTCACTCCGGCTGAACGTACCTCAAATTGACGAATGGTAATGAGTTCACCTTGTTAAGCGACTACGCGGCCAGCAACGGTTTTCTCCTCTCCTCCCTCTTCCCCCCGTTCGGCATCGCCCTTTCGCTGCTCTCTCTCTCTCTCTTCTCTCTTCCAGTATCGTTTCTGCGGGAATTAAACCTTGATAGCAACGGGGAGTGAGTGCACCTGTGCGGTGGCGGTGTGGAATGGGGCGGGTGCAAGGACGATTCATCGTCGACGTCCGGAATTAAGGGTTGGCGGGACGAGGAAGGTCGACTCGATATCGCGGGAATGACTTCGCCGTGGAAATACGAAGCATCTCCGCGAACGTAGACAGAACTCGAGCATTTGTTACAGTTTAGTTTCTACCGAATCTAGCATTTCGCGTTCCTTTCGCTCGCATCGCGAGGGTGCGATAATATTCCAAGTGTTCGCTCGTGCAAACAATTTGGAAATTTGTTTATTACAACAATTAATCGCTGTGTGAAACAAATCTCAATGTTACGTTGTACGAATCACCGGATCAGTGATCAATTTTTGCTTACAGATTCGCTTTCAGATCTTGAAAAACAAAAATGGGAGAAAATTATCTATTATAGGGGAACAACACACAATATCACATACCGATCGACCGTGTCCGCGTATATTTTCCGCCGGTCGGGCTGATGTTAACGCGAACGCCTCGCGGGTAAGCCGCCTATCGTATTTCAAGTCGTTACACGAAATTGCTAGTTCCATTGGCGCGATGCACCGGCGCGTCCGGGTTCGAAGGACAGTGACTCGTGCGTTCGTCGTCGCCGTCAACCGTGGCGGAGGCGCGGCGCGCACGCGAGAAGCGATAAATTATTAAAGGCCGACGGTGAAGAAGAGGATTCGCGAAGCGCGCGGATCGATACCCTTAAAAGTACACGCCTTCGCTTCGAAGGATCCCCATGCGAGCACCGGTCCGGGTCCGCAATACCTAACGGAGTTTATTCGACATTGTTGAATGGCGGCAGTTGTAAAAATGATAACGGATGACCCGTGAGGCCGGGGGAACTCCCGGATAATGAAGTACGGTCAGTACGGGCTGGCCCCTTTGCCAAATGCCGGAGCATCTCCTAGAGAGCGCATTCCCCTCCGGACGATGTCGACTCGGATTTACGTCGCGTTCCTCGCGCACGTCACTGCGGCCGCCGTTTAGACTACGTACGTGTAAGTAAAGTTGGTAATTTCTCTTTTGGCAATAAAGAAGAAATGGTTTTGTCTCGCGGGAAAAAGACTCGAATTTTCGTAATTTTTTTTTTCACCTGCAACGTGTTTCTGTAATTACTTTCCCACGCGCAATAATTGTCTACAGTTCTTTTTGATTAGAAAGACTTTTCGCGTACGAACGCGTGAAACGCGCGATTCTTTTCGTGAATTATTTGCTACCGCGAAGGAATAAATGTCCTCGTCTGTGTAATCGCCGAGTAGTTTATGGGCCGCAGTAACCCGAAAGAAGATCGATGCTTGGGGGAAATGTCGGTGCGAGACGAAGCGATACGCACTGCGAGCTCCATAAAATTTCTCGCTATTACCAGGAAAAAAAAAAGCATAGCCTGTAATTAGCACTTGACGATGCATTAGTGTGTACCGCCGTCTTTCCCCTCGCGAGAAACGCCCTTGCAATAAAACTTGAAATGACCAGCCGTCCAATGTTACCCGCGACGAATCATGGCGGGAGAACCGAACGACAGTTGTCTTCCGGAAGACTCGGTTTTATTTTTTCCGATATTGCGCAATCGAACTTCTTCATTGAGAGCACGTTCTCGTCAATGTGTAAGATTCTTTCGGAATAAAAAGTAAAGTAGAGATAATTTCGAGGATAAATTCGAAAGTATAAAACAAAGTTTTTTTTAAATCCGCGGAATATGGAAATCCGAGTTCGGCTTCTAGCCAAGAAATCTTTTTTAATTTTTAAATTTTACAAAGATGTAAATTGAGTATTTCACATATATAAGATGCAAACTAGGCAACCTATGAATTTTTGAATTAAATTTAATTCAAATTCAGGTATTAATTTTCAAGTTTGAAATATATATAAATTTTATACGTTCACAATATTGGCTCGTATAGACTAATTACTTATAGTTACACATTTCTGTTCTTTGCAGTTTTAATAAAATACACAAACGCGTGTTTTTTGTATCAGAAAAATATATTTATGTTCGTAATTGCAAATTTTAATTGAACTATTTAATATTTTATTGCGGGTTACGATATATATATACGCAAAGCTCGCGTGTAAGAAATATCTCTATGGTGAATGGCGACGCGTATAAAAATTTATCGTTCTTCCAGCGATTCCCCGGTCAGCCGAGAGAAATCTTGTCAAATAGCCGCACTTGGCTCGCGGAACGTGCCAATTTGCGCCCGTATTGCACACACACACACACACATATGGCTTTCACCTCGGGTCTCCCTACACTTCGCTCCGACGCTCTCTGCGCTACGACGAGGAAAAGAGTTCGAGCCACGGGTATTACGTGCGAATTCCATGGGTTTCCGCGCGGTATCAATTTCTCAAACGAATCGTGGCCATTTGCACGGCCTCGCTTACCAGGTAGCGCGCGGTAATGTTCTCGAGCGCACCACGACGCGACTTCTCGAGCATAACAAGAAGATTCTTCGAATGTCATATCGGAGATCGTTCATCCGCATTCGATTTGTTCGACGATCTCGCGCGAGCTATTTTATCAGAATATCGTTCGCATCTAACTAACGCGCACAAATAATTGTTTTTAAGATAACGAAGATTGAAAAGAATCGGCGAAGCAAATCTTTTGTTTGCGGATTTATCTGAGAGAAAGATTTTTTTAAATGTGAAAATAAATAAAGCTACGTACGGAAAAAAGCTATCCATATATATGCACCCAAAAGTACGCGGGATAGAGAGATCCGTCGGGTTTAGACGGGAGATTTTTCAGACCCCCGATTCCCGGATTCCGCGGCGTTTTAAATACATAAAATAGCGAAGCCCCCGCAAAAAAATCCACGCGGATAGTCGTTACCCTGAATATTTACCCCAAAGGATATTTTACCGCGGATATTTACCGAAAGCTGTGTAAACAGGATAACCGCGCAAACGGTGAGTTCGATGTCGATCTGAACTCTCGCAACTTCGTCAAAGTCTAATTGCGAAGTGTTTGCGAATCGAAAAAATTTTCACTATAAAGCGATATTCAATGTCCTTGTGACGATAAATAGCCCATTATTCTCTCGACGCACGTCCCGGCTGACGGATCTCCGCGTATTATATTACGATCTCGACTCGCAATCTCGATGTGAGAAACAACGTAGGAGGCGCGAGTTGCGCCGACGACAATTTGTCATCGCGTCCAAGAAATTCATTGTGTCGGCGTCTCAGACGGCGGCGTGATCCAATCGTTCGTCAATGACACTCGATGACACGCCGTGAAGGATGTTAGTGAACAAAAATCACGCGACGAGCGAAATAAACGATGCCCTAATTGCCATTCACGGTGTAGTTGTTACGTAATTTAACGGGAGAAAGAATATCTCGCTAAAACCTGTATTTACGTGCAGTTTCGCTTTTGGAAATAGTGTGAGAAAAAAAAACGCATAACGAAGGGATGTTATCACACGAGCGAGAACTTTAAACGGATCAATCGGCCACCCGGTTCTTATATAGCCGCGCGGTTTCTACGTGGCAAGAGAGGAACGTACTGTTCCCTCGCGGAATTTAAAAGGAGAGAATTCCAGCCCTTAACGGCCCAATTGCTCGAAAGCCGGCGGCACGAGAGGGATAATTTCCAAGCCGACACACGTAAGCCGACAAGGACGAAGCGATAGAGGACGATGAGCGTCGATAGCGCCACGGTAGGCACTTCTCGCAGAAGACGAGCGTGTTCGCACTGAGAAACGCTGAAAATTGCAGCACGAACGAGAGGCGGCACGAAGTCGTTCGTCGTTTTCGTCGTCGTCGTTGTCGTCGTCGACGTCGTTGTTGTATCGCTGCACTTCGTGTAATTGCAACGATGTGTGTGTGTGTGTGTGCGCGCGCGCGCGCGCGCGACTGCACTCGAGTGCGCGCACAATAGTTCGGCATATTGCGAGCCAATACACGCGGTAAAGTGTGAGTGAAACGTAAGTAACGTGGCGTGAATGTGAACGTGGATGATCGTGTGTCTCGGTGGGCCGATGCACCGTGCGCTCACTCGTTGCCGGTTCGATATATACACGCGCACACGTGTGTATCTACATACACGCATGTACGGGTGATCGGTGCATTTCTTTCGCGCTGTGGGCGCGGCCGCTCTCGCTCGACCGGCGAGAGGCCGAGAGGTCGTCCGCGGAGCCGCTGGGAACCGGCGATTGTCGCTTGTGCTTCGAGGAGCACGCACTCTCCTCCGGCCGCCGCCGGTATATTCTCGCAACCTGCGATTACCAAGCGATTTTCAGATCGGTAGCGCGGCCGAGCGGACGGCCGCGCGAGGAGCGATTTTTTCGCACGTCGCACGATCGTCCCGCCAGCCGTTGCTTTTCTCGGGACGCGTTTCGGAGAAGTGTATCTCTCGCGAGATGCCGCCGGCATCTGTGTGATGCATCGGCGTCGTTACGATCGATTTGTACGCGCGTATATTTTCTGCGCGCGCGCGCGTTTACTAATATTGAAGCGTTTTTTTTTGCGGTTTCACGAGGACACTGAAATATAAATAATTACACGGGGAAAGAGAGAGAGAGAGAGAGAAGGGAGAGGGAGTGGGAGTTAAAAAACATATATCGCGCATATCTGACATAATGATAGTTTTTCTCTTAAATAACAGAGAGTTAAAATGACATTAACGATTTAAAGTTCTCTCGCAACAGTGACAATAATTGCAGTCGACATTGATGAAAATGTCAAGGCGTGGAAAAAGTTGACGCGCGATGGATACAAGCTCGATGATGAAATGATTCGGTGGGATAGGATCTTGTATCAATCGGATCTCGAGGTTGCGTGCTTGAGGTCACGCGGAGATGGATGGGAATAAGGCGATTGCCCCACCTACAAAAAGCGAGCAAAATCGAAGCAGGTGCAATTGCTGCTCGCAAGGTGGAGGAATCGTCGAAACAATTATAGAGCCAAGCGGGACGGGGTGTGCAGTATGCAATTCTGTCCGGAGCTACCGTACTTGTAATTGCCTCGAAAGCAATAACGTACGCCGAAAAAACCCTAGACCTTGAAGGTCACGGGATAGATATAAAACGCGCGATAAAACGTACGACACGTACACGTAAAAAACAAGTAAGATTATCGCGTTTTTGTTTTATAATTTCATAAAATATTCAGTGTGTTTTTTTATTATTTTTCACATGAAATATATACGAGATCGCGAGTTGAGTTTGACACTTGCAAATGCGCAGCTTTCCGCCGATTATCGGAAAGACCCGATCATCTTTCGCCGCCAACGATTCGTGACGACGTCAGGGATAATTCCACATCTATACGAAAGTAACGACTCCCGCGCGATCGGGTCATAAAACATATTTCGCAGTTTTTTTTTACCGAAAGAATCGCGCTGCGCGCTCGTCGTGGCAATATAAATTTGTCGAGTGTGCTGCGATCGCGAACCGCGGTTTCGCCGCGCACGATCGTGCCCGCGGAGTTCCAAGCCGCTCTCCTCGCTTTGGTTATTATCCTTTTATTACTGCGCTCGCGCGCGCGTTATTTAGAGACGCGAGATCCTTGGGAGCGCGGGCGAATACGAGCGGACCGATTGCTCGACTGGAAATCGACTCGTACGCTCGACGCGAAGCGGTGCATCATCGCGCGCGATGCGATGCATCTCGTAAATAAAGTAGCACTCGATCGTACGCCCGTCTCTAACCCGTTCCCATACGATTTACGGCTACGTGCGACCCGACGAGAAGCCCGTCGTAATGACACACGTATTTTTTTTACTGCTTCACCTCACGTGTGCTCAATTCCGGATGTTATATGCTAACAGTTTCCGCGCAAACCGAGAGCTCTTCGTCCTAAATATATATTATTCAAGTATTAAGTTTTATTTGACAATAATATTCCACTCTAGAACTACATGGGAAAAAAAAGATGAAATAGCATAAAGATTAAACAAATTAATAAAGATTCTAAGTCTCATGATAGTATTAAACTAACAAAGAATATACGGTCTTACGAGCCGTTCGCAGGGTGTTGTGCGGAGATATACGTATATATATATATATACACAACATATATATATATGTTCACATGTAAATTTACACGTGAGTTTTTGAATTGAGATTTCAATTCCTAAAAT
>QVNW01000622.1:0-47912 GCA_014825475.1 Pseudomyrmex flavicornis | reverse complement strand
TATTTTAGATATTTTACTTCCTTTCTAATTCTATTAACATTGTTTTGTATTGAATAACTTCAGTTCTGTGAGAAGCGTTTAGAAATTTTTTTTAACTATCTAAAGTTTTTGAATAGCACATTAATTGTTTTCCTTTTTTATTTTGCACTTGTTGTTAATTCAGATTTTACAATATGTTCTTTAATTAAACAAAAATACTAATTAAAAGAAAGTATACTTACAATTAGTATATAACTATATCATAGTATTGTATCTGCTTATTATACTTATTGTATTTTTTCTATACATGAACACACAAACATACACACACACACACACATAACATTTATTTGTTTGCACTTTGTAAGCCATATAGTTTAAATAATACTATAAATAATACTATAAATTTAACAGAGTTTAAGATTTTTTTTTTTATTTAACTATATTTTTAATTAATGTGTTAAATTTGTCTAGATTGAAGCAGCAGACAAGCAATTGCGAGCGACTCGTCGATTTCTGGATGAACAAGCGAGTGAACGCGAAATGGAACGAGATGAAGCCACTAAGCAAATTCGCTTTTTGCAAGGACAACTGAAGGAACGTGAGCGCGAGAAAGAAAGAGACATGCGTATTAGTTCAGAGGTAAAACATTGTATTGAAAATACTATCAATATTTTATTGAAATAATTTTTTTTTTTTATAAATGTAACGAACTTCTTGTTAAATACAAACACAATATGCTTCTTATTATCACTCGCTAACTAACTTTAGAGTATGTTGTTTCTTAATTAATCCTTATTCTCATTTTATTAAATATTGAAGAAGATAATTATTATTATTATTCTACATTTTATAAAAAGTATGATTATTTACGGATTAATTAAATATTTCTGGATTTTTACTACAGCAGTTACTATATTAATCAGGAGATTTCAATAAAATGACATAATAACTGCCATTTATAATATTTAACTACAGATTTGTATGGCTCATGTAATAAATCGTTTAATCTTGGATTTAAAAACTACCAAGAAAAAAGATCAGTTGCTTGTGTAAAACATTTTAAGATATTACATACAATTACTGGTTTTGTTTTTTTATTTTTTTATTTTTTTATTTTTTTGATCAGCAAAGAGAGAGGAATCTCATTTTCTAGTTGATTTATTCCAAAAACATAATGATAATACTCAAGTATAAATTGTAAAACTACAAGTAATATTATTTTATATTTCACACTTATATGTTGCCGTCATTTAGTGTCACTCATCACTACTAATAGTAATAACACATTTTTTTGCACTCTGGTTTGGGTTTTCTGTTTGCGCACAAAGCAGTCTGAGCCTGAAACAACAGACATCTGTGAGCTTCAAACAACTGACACCATTGCAGCTGTGAGTGAGATTGTATATTTAATTTGACTGTTTTTACTTTTCCTACAGTCCTTCTCGTGATATATGTATATAGTGAGTAAAAAAATATCTCTATCAAAATGTTATCTAATGTATTGTGTATTTTTTGTTTATGTATCATGATTTGGTTAATAGGAAAACGAAATGTACTCATTGCATTTAAATAAATTTGTCGAATAAAAATACAAGTAAAAACACTTAAGAGAATGAAAATGTAATGAAGAAGTTCAGACTAGTTCAGTTGATAGAAGCTTGTTCTTTGTTTACTTTTTATATTAATTGTATTGAATATTTTATTTATTTGATAATTATGTAGTTCATCTTCTTGTATTGATTAATTATTATTATTTTTTCTTTTTTTTACTCACTGTATATTAGCGTAAAATTATCATAACGAGATATATATGGTTTGGATGCTTTACATATTAGATCACGCTTGACTGTGGAATTGTAGGTGGTATCCTGAAAAATCGATACATTGATAACTTACACACATATACATGTACAATTTATGATTTAGGTGGAGGCTCTCGAGTCTCAGATGAGAGAGATGTCATCATTAATGTCCGATACGGAAGCGAAGAAATCAGAAAAAGAGAGTGAACTGAAAGCGGCAGTAGATAAAATATGGCTTTTACGAGATATCATTGCTGATTTGGAACAACAGTTGCAAGCGAAAATTGAAAAGGAGGAGTCGTTGCAAATACAAATTAGCCAGCTGGAAACTGTGATAACTGCACAAACAAAGAATCAGCAAGAACTAGTTCAAGAGCTAGACGCTATTAAGTCCGGTAGCGAGAGTAGACATCTAAATGAACAGATTAATCATTTACAAGTAAGTGTCAGGTGAATGAATTTATAAAAAAATAATACATAGACATTGATTACAAGGTAATTTTTTTTATGTTTTAGGAAGAACTGAATAAGCACAAGTTAAGTTCGGAACACTTTAATGTTAATTCGTCCGTTTTGAAGCAGATGAAGACAGAACTTCATGAGATGCAAAATCATTTAGACAAAAGAATTCGAGAATTAGAATCTGCACACATGTGCGCTTCGAATCTGAGCTTGAGTCAGCCGAGCGAAGATGTCTCGATCAGAGAACAAATCGACGCAGCAAGATGTCTCACTCCGGACGATCCGTCCTCGCCACCTATGCTACCGCTAGACCAAGTGCTTAAATTAAAAGACAAAATGCTAAAACATGCACGAGCGGAAGACGTAGCCTTTAAGAGAATCAAAGATCTAGAGATGCAGTTGCAAGCAATAAAGAATCAAAACGAGGAATTATTAGCGGAACAAGAAATTCTACATCAAACGGCATCCGAACAATTGTTCCAAATCGAAGCAATGCGTGGTCGCTTGGAACAACACAAGCAAAGCGCTCCGTTTGCTCAAAAACAAGCAACGTCTCGATTGGAGTTGCAGTTGCATGAAGCTACTACAAAATATCACTCTTTGGAACAAATCATTACCAACAAAGAAATTGAGATAAAGGAATTGAAAGCTCAGCTTGAAAGAGCTAATCAAATGTTGGCAGAGAAAGAAACGGAAATGGAAAATCTTGTGGAATTGGAAAACAGCGCGTTGCAAAATCTGAAAGATCAGTTGAAGCTCATCCAGGAAGAAAATAAAGTATTAAAAATGAAGCTTGGAATGCAAGAGCACACTCAACTGGAACTGCCACAACTAATCGACACCATGTTAGCTGACAAGAACGAAGAGATTGACCATCTGAAGGAGCAGCTATCGAAAAAGGGAAATCAGTTGAATGCCTATTCATCGTTCGTGTTAGACGACGTGCAATTGAGAGAATTAACAAAACAAACGGAGGCAAAGAATAGCGCGCGTACGTTAAGCGATATTCTCTCTATTCATTCCGAATGTGAGGAACCCGAAGCCATTCGTACAACTAACACGACGCAGATGACACCACACAACATCTCCAGCTTCAGATTACCAACGACGAAAAATACATTAAATACGAACAGTTTGAATACTGTCGAGACGGCTTTATTCGATGCAGACAAAATCGACACAGAAGTCCCACCATTAGATTTGGATTCACACAGTCTCAGTAACGGTATTTGTCACTCGGAAATAGATTTGCATCGTAGTGAATCGAAACTGTCGTCTCCTAAAAATAATGAAGATATCAGTGACGATTCTCATCGAACTAAGGAACTGCTCAATGATAAGCTAAAGGAAATTGAGAACAAGTATGAGTTGGAATTAACTTTCTTGCAGAATCAATATCAAAACTTGCAAGACGAATTCAAGGAAACAGTTGAAAACTTAATGCAAGATAAGAACTTCTACAAGGACCAGTATGAACTGGCCCAAGTATCAGAAAGTAAAATCAAGAAAGATCTGGAGGAAGTAGAAAACATTCTAAAGTTAAAAGAAATCGAACTCGATGATTATAAAGACAGAATCCAGATGAACGAGAAGATTATTACCGAGTTGAATTCAGAGAATACGAAGCTGAAGAGAGAAGTAGAAATCAGAGAAAAAGATCAGATGAAGAAGAGTTCGTTATTACACGAGAGCATGCAGGAACTGCAAAGATTCAAAGAACTCGTATTAGAGAAAGATATCGCATTGGAGACTTTGCAGACTCGCAATATTGAAATAGAAAATGAAAATAAACAATTATATGATTTCAAAACGAAGGTTCACTCGCGGGATCGTGAAATCATTGACATGCAAGACGAAATCTTGCGGCTAAGAGACGGTCTGAACAATCGGGATCAAGTAATTTGTAAACTAGAAGAGATGGCGAGACAGACGAGTGACATTCAATCGGGCGCTTCGTCACCGTTATCTTCTAGCAACAAAGATCAAGAAATTCATCATCTCCAGGAGTTCCTGAAAGAGAAAGACAAAGTGATCAGACAGATGAGCGACGACAGCAAGAGTCTTCATCGAGCATTGGAAACCATTCAGAACAAGATGAAGGAATCGGGTAATGTGGTGGAGTTGAGAAGAAAATTGAAGGATGAGCGCAAACTGAACGAGGAATTAAAGGAAGTGGTGCAGAGGTTGCAGAAAGAATCAGAGTTAAAGGATATGTCTGCGCAACGTTTACAGGATGATAGCGATATCGAAGATATGGTCCAACGAGAATTAAATCTTTCTGCTAGATTAGATAAGCAACTTATGCAGGTTATTAAAACCGATTCGGGAGAAGTCGCGGGAAGAGCTGCAGAAGAGCATCAGCTGAGGTTAAATGAGATTCGCGATGACAACGAAATATTGAGAAGACTGATGGATGAGCTAGAAATCGAACGAGACATCATGAAAAACAAGATTGTTGAGTACGAAAATCGTATCTTGCAACTGAAATCGGATTTGACAGAGAACATGAACAAGATAGTCAAGCTCGATAACGAACTCGCCTCAGAAAAAAACACGGTGAAGTATTTGAGAATGCAGATAGAGCAGCATCGTCAGATGACAGAAGCGGGACGTAGTCAGGACACTGAATTAATTGAGTTTCTGCAGAAAAAGTTGAAAGACTCTCTCGAGAATGAAGAGAAGCTGCGTAATGATCTGACGTCGATGAGACAGCAACATATTAACTTAGATTCACAATTACTATCCATGAGAAAATTGATAGAAGCTCAAGCTGAAAACGCCAGTAAAAATGTACCGAAGTTTGTTGCGCAAGATAAATCAGAGAGGTAAGCGCGTTTGCTTTATTTAACGTTTATCTTTTTGTGTTGCAGAAACTTATTTTACAAGAAAAATTGAAATTATGTAAATAAGTAATTTTTTGTATCTTCATTTCTTTTTGCTTTTTTTTTATTTTAAGTGAAAATACCGAAGAAGGACGCGAGAACATTGCAGAATTACGAGAAACTATTAAAAGATTAGAGAACAAGATGAGTAAATATGAGAAACAATTGGAAATTGCGGACGAAGAACGGGAAAGTTTGATCAGCAGCTTAGAGTTAGCCAATGGAATGAAGGAAATCTTAGAGACGAATCTGCGAAGGACTGAAGAGGAGTTGAAAGCGCGTAAGGTGGAATTCGATTATCTGCAGGAACAAATAAAGATGATGAAAGAAATTGAAAATAAGAAACAAGAGCAACGAGACGCTGAGATAGATGAGATCAAAGATCTGCATAAAGAGATTAGCACTGCCCGAAATACCAGAACAGATTTAGAGACTGACATCAGTCTTACGAAGCAGGAATTAAGAAAGTCTTCAGAACGAGAACTAAAGCTTTCGCACGCAATGGAATCTTTGAAAGATAGAGTAGCGGAACTTAATAGAGAACTGGCAGTTTCGAAAGAGAAGGAAAGAAAAATGACCGAGTTAATTGAAAATCTGCAGACAAGAAGATTAAAAGGAGAGGAAGAGATGAGAATGTTGAGTGTTAGAGATATCTCGAGTGTGATGCAGAAAAACAAAGAATTAATTGAGAAAACTGAAAAATACGCTGCCGAGAAAAATAATCTTGAAGATAAACTTGGTAGAATGCTACACGATAGGGACTTATTGATGCATCGTGTGAAGCAGCTTGAAGGACAGTTGACGAAATTGAAAACTACACAGATTTCAAGCCAACAGACAGTTTCTTTCGAAAAGGTATATTGTGATTATAACTAAACTTTTTAATGTGATTTAAAGTTCTTGCCTAGGTTAAGTTAATGAATTCTTTTAACTGTTTTGTGATGAGCAAAGATGTAATGTAAATTTTATTTTGCTTTCTAGTTGCAAACTTTTTATGGCAAATATTTACGTGTGGATAGCAGAAGAAGAGCATTGGCGTATCAGAAGAAATACTTACTGTGCATTGTCGGTAGTTATCAGTATTGTGAAGAGAATACACTATGCGTGCTCGCACAATTAACTCGAGATCAACGTTCTTACACGCGGCAGTCGCGCAGTAAAAAAGTGCGCTTTAGAATTGTCGTATTCACGATAATTAGTATACGAAGGATGAAGTGGTTGATTCAACGTTGGCGAACAGGAAAACGCGCCGGTGCTAACGCTATCATGGGTAGTATCGAGCAATTGATCGATTTGTCGCCCATCAGAAATACAGCATCAAATCATTCTCCACCTGTCAGAGAAAGAACATTGAAGTAAGTACATGCGATTACGAAATTGTTATTCTATCATGCGATATAAAGAAAAAACAATTAAATTGTAGTTTTAGTGGAGGTAACGAGGGACGAGGCAGTTTTATGGAACAGTATTATCCAGAACTAAGAAATTCCCAAGATATATTCGACTCCGTCATGCCGGAATCCGGAACTAGTCAGTATATCCCGGAATAACAGTATCTGTATGTTTTTAGTATTTGTAGAAGTTTAACTGTACAGTGTTAGTATTACGAATATCGCATAATTGTTCGAACGCATAGTATAAGTTTTGTTTTTTAAACTGACTTAGTAATGATATTCCGTAGATAATTTTTAAAACTTTATAAACACCAGAGAACACATACATATCGATTGGTCTTTTCATTTTTAAACTTTCTAAATTTTTTAAAATACATTGAAAATCAAGTTTTTATTTGCGTTTGATATAGATATTTAGTTTCTTTTTTTTTTTTTTTCTCCAAAAACAATGTATTACATATTCTTTCCTTTTTAACAAACACGTTCTGTGTTTTGTACTAAATTGCTGCAGTCGTCGGTGAACGATATGCATGGGATTTCTATTTTCGTTCGACTGCACGAACGGTTTACGTCACATTAATCGTTAATGATTAATGAAATAAATGTGAAGCTCGTCAGCTCGACCGGAAATAATTAAAACTGGGCATTTACGCGGACCTAATAGATTGCTGACTTTTTATACTGTTAATGTTATCTCGCTATATGTGAGACTGGTTTGACCTCTTATTAATCATAATGACGTAGTTTTGAAGTGTCATATACAAAATTGTAAAGCGTTATATACTAGACGTCATTAATAAGTAAGAAAAATGTGTGCATATAAGGTAGGTTTCAATATTGTAAATTACACAAAAATCAATTGTTACCAAAATAAAAGCACTCTGAAAACAAAAATTATAAACGTTAACACAGAGATTGCTTTTAATATTGCATAAATTATATATATATATGTATATTGTAAAGTAGTCTAAATATATGAATCTGCGTGCCTTCGTGCGTGTAAAAGCGCATTTATTATTTATTTGTCAAGATAAAAAAAAGTCATAAGCTTTTTCTATATCTCGATTTGCATTTAATGTGAACATTTTCTGAGAATTCTATAATAAAAAAAATCTTTTAAATACGATTTACTATTGCTTCTTGAATATTGTAACTTGTAAATATACAAACTAACATAAACAAATTGATTATATATTCTTCAAATTGAATGAATTTTTATCAAATATAATGAATGGTGAAGTTTATTTTATTCGTGAGTGTATTTGTGTCTCTCTGTAGTAATAATTAGGAAAAAAATATGCGATAGCATTTTGTACGTATATGTATATTTCTTGAATACTATATGTATTTACATATATACAATAGTGTGTGATAAAATATATAATAATCGACTAATCAGTTTTATTATATATAGTGCTCTATCGTTTCTTGATTTATCTAAAAAGATATATTAATTTAAAAGTTTAGAAATGTAATGTATAAAGAGATAAGGCTTGCTTCGTGTTAAAATGCCAACTTGTGTACCTTTTTTTGAGATGTTTTTTAATTTTTGGATAAATTTATGGTTTCTGATGTGTGCGTTGATATAGCGAATGTGAAAAATCTGAGCCGCAAATATCTATTGAATATGGTAAACAGATAGTTTCGTACGTGATCGTTGTAATAGCAGACTGAAAATAGAATACTTTCCTGTATAATTTTTTTTTTTTTTTGTATTTTTAGGCGAAAAACTGCATTTGTTATGCATAATATAAGAAAAATTTAGTAGGAAAATTTATTAAAGGATTTCTTTAGTTATGATGTGTCTTACAATATATTTTTTACATAATATTCATAATTACTTTCACAGTGACTTATTACCTTATCTATAATGCGTGTAATGCAAATCAGAATGTTTGATCCGTTTAAATAGATTTGTTTTTCTATCAAAATAACATGTATATAGGTGAATTAAAAAGAACTGAGATAAGAATTTATTTTGATGAGAACACGAACGCTTCCATAGAACACCTAACTCTTTACATATCTTTACAGGACTTTTATTCATCAATGTGTATTCCTAGATGAAGCTATTGCGGATTAAGGAAAAATTAATCTTCGATTTAAAATTAAAATATCAAGTTACTTTTCTTTATGTAATATATATATATATAGTTAAATAATACGTGCTCCTGTATACTATAGTATATTGAGAGTGAAAATCAATAAAAGAGAAATATTCAAAAACCGTTGAAACCCCTTATAATTCTAACTTCGAAGATAAATTTTCTATTACAAAAAGATGATCTTCTCTCAATTCCTTTTAACTCGTCCTGCAGAATTCTTTGAACTGATTAATTTCAACGGATCTTGTGATTCGAACAAGCGTCTTTAAAGTTCGTCGCGTTGAACGGCACAAAATAATCATCATGCAGCTGCCTGACAATGTTCTCTATCGGACATAGCTTGATGCTTTTTTTTCCTGCTTGTTCATCGCCGAAGTAGCTATTGGCATTTCTGCAGAACGAAATTCTCGGTGTGACATCTCGGCCGTTGGCGACAACGCGAAAATAGAAGTCGCTGGCGAGGCGATTGTCGTTCCGCGAATTGATCTTATAGATCTCGATGATGAGTCGGGAAGCGTAATATGTCGCCACATCCGGCACGATGCCGAACGCTGTGGCGAGATACTCCAGAGACTTGTCGTGGCCGGAGTAAAGAGCAATCTTCGGACGGGCCTCAGAGATGACGCGCAACATAAAGTTAACGATACTGCGTAGCATCCCGTAGGCCTTCAGCAACCCGTATTTATTGTGACTGTTGCTCTTAGCGATCTGCTTAGATTGCCAGTCTGTATAGGCAAAGAGCCCGGTTACATGTTCGCTTTTCACGCATATTCGCTGCGCGTCGAGTTCTGCACATGGTAGCGGAGCACCGTGGCATACGTATGTCAACAGCGCGTCCCTCAGCGTGTTTGGATCGCACGTTTGCGCTTGATCCGGAAGCTCAAACACGGCGCTCGCTGCCTGTCTGATTAGCTCACCAATGGCCGGATGAGATTTCAGATGGTTTGAGGTCTCCTAGAAAAAAGTAACAATGCTATGCTACCGAGGCTTTGTCGATTTTGTTATAAAAAAATCATATGAATATGAATATGAATTTAGGATCGTTATTGATCCCTTTCTATCTTTAAACGTACTAAATTGAAAAGTAAAAACTACATGCATCATGAAAAGTGAGTTTGCTCAGTCAGAAAGAGAAAATTAATTACTTCTATTAAGAAGTAGTTTTTGTCCTGATTTCTATAGTTTTTACAAACGTCAAATATATTGCGACTAATTTATGATTTTATATAACTTCGGCAGAGAAAAAAGTAGTAAGATATGTATTGTCTGAAAAAATCTTATAATGTACTATTGAGACATAGTACTCAGTACATCTCGAGAGATTATTTTTCAATTGTCTCAATAAAAAAACTATAATTAAAATATATTGCACATAAGAGAAAATTGGAAAAGACAAAGAGAGAGAATGAGAATGAGAGAGAAAGGGAGAGATAAAATGAATAATTTTGCACGCTTAATGTAACTCGTTTATAACGCGGTACAAAAGATATAATGTTATTTTCCTGTTAGTTAAAAACTGTAATTATATGCTCTTTAACATTTTCTGTATCTTATGTGATACGTTGCCGCGTGTACAAACGCGTGAAGACAAGACTTATTTTCATCGCAAGAATTATTATCGCTGGCGAATATTTTATTCAGATAACACGCTGAAAAATTCAGCATCACGCCTGGCAGTCTAGAATGACCTACATAATTTTATTGGATTTCCTGAGAAAGTAAGGAGAAGAGCGCGATGAAGATTATTTAACATGTTTCCGAGAAACTGAAATAGGATTTCATTAAAACTTCCTTAGCTAAGAGACAGAAATATGACGAAAAATATATGTTACTTTATTGGATCTTCTTTAATAAGAACAGAAGAGCAATATTAATGCAAATCCATTTCATATATGTATATACACACACACATACATATAAAAGAATGCAGCGATGTGAGAGAAAAAATTTCAAGAATATATAAATTAAAATTTATTTGCATAATTATTTATAAAAAAATTTATTTTTACTAGTAAAAAAATTATATATTTTTAAAATTCTACTTATAATTTTACTTTTATAATATATTAAAATTTTAGATACATGTGTAGATATTTTATGGGTGCAATGATTTATCATCTCTTTGTAAACTTTGTAAAATTAATATAATATCATTCTCTCTTCTCTCATTTAGACATTGATAATTTTAATTACTTGTTGATGACTTTATTACTTGAACACACATATTAAATATATGTACGAGCTGTTTTGTTCGTATTATTTATAGTCATTTATATTCACGTAATTAAAATCCGCGCGTATTACCTTCAAATGCTGCTTCAAGAACTTTTCCGTTGCAGGACAGGCGCATTCGTTATTGCAGAATGTGTAACTTTGACTCTCCTGCAGACTGATCCTCACCAAGTTCTGAAAACCATCGTTCTCGAAAAAGGCGTAAAGCAAAGCGACTACGCTTTGCACAGTCCTGCGGTAGGATGTGCTATAAACAATGACATCTTTGCCGTAGGTGGTGCCGTTGCCGAGATTGAGCTTGTGATAATACGCGTTTCTCAGGAGAATCCCGGTTTTCAACAGCTGCAGGACGCCGAGCGTGGTCAACTGACCGATTTTGCAGTCGCGTGCGTTTGTCGGTAGTATAGGCATACCGTGAAACGGGCCCAGAAATTGAGCCCACGCGGTTCTCGAGTAGCTGGATACATTTTGTACTAAATTGACATAATTCTCGTACATCGTTTCCAATTCTGTAGTACCGCCGAAATCACCGCCGCAGTTTACGCTGCTTATGTTTCGTATATGAGTTAGAGGTCCTCTATCTCCGTGGCGAATGAAGATTAGGATGCCGCCCAATGTTAAGTTACCCTCGACTTTTCCTAGTTTGACGAAAAATGGCACAATATATATAGTATAATTATTTTTAGAAAAAAAAAGAATAATTTATACGTATAATAAATTTCTCATTTTAAAAAATAAGATTATAAATAACGTACTTCAGCGTATGTTTTTTTTTATTAATTAACATAATAACTGTATGTATGTTCGCGATCAACTGTATACATTTATGTATTATTTATTATAAATGCGCGATTATTCTGTCTGCAAAAGAACTTATTAATGTGATTTAGGCACACTGTGATATTGACATGTGTATTTAATAATATAATTTCTATTTGCTTCTCGCGCGCGTAGAAGTAATTATTACAATAAAATATTTCTTATTTCGAAAGACACATAAACGCATACGTAAAATCTGAAACATGAACATAATTGTAAAACATACCTTCGGCCTCTGCGGTTATCTCGTGCGGCAAATTGCAAAACCGAAAGATCTTCTTTGTCTTTGCGTCGGACTTTAAATTTCTCGGAAATTCTCGAAGCGACAAATCATTATTTAAGATTCTCGTTTGTATCGAAGTTCTCTCATCTACGCCGATATATTTGTACATACCTATATAATAATAAAAAATATTTATAAATCTTTTACTTATCAAATAGATAAGAGTTTTTTTTATATTTCGATAAAATTTTCTACATTATTACATATATATTTTACGATTATTATATCCGATAATAATTTCAAAAATAAATATCTATTTTAATATATTAAACATAATAAATTTCTAATCTAACAAAAGCTTTTGTCGGTTTGTGGAGACCTAATTTATATCTAAAATTGTTTTAAAAAAACATAAAATGCTTTATTACTTCTTATTATAAAAATAATTGAAATTCTATCGCAAATATAAACACATTAGTCTTTATGAATTTGTGTTTTAGCGAAAAATTTATTATTACTAAAAGAAATTCTCTGTTGAATGGATTCCAATAAATTTCTTTCTACAGCCGATTGCGTCAACGCAATTATAATTGATTATTTTCCTTACTTTATGAAAAGAAGAATGCAAAATAGTAACTAATTTGATAACATGATGACGTTCATCTAATCCATTATTGGAAAACTAGTGTTCTATTTATATATACTTTTGTAATTAAATCTAAGATAGTGTAACACGCAACACACACAAGCGTTTGATTGATTAAAAATATCTTCGATGAAAAATATCCTCTATATGTAGAAAAAATCCCCTATATGTAGAATAAAACTTAGGAGAAAAATAGTGGTATTGATATTAAATTATTTCCAAATTTGTACTAATGTATTGACACTCGAGTATAAAATATAAATTATTTCCTGCAATGTTTGAGAGAGAGAGAAAAAAAAATTTTATCTAATTTTACTTAATTTTTATAAGCTCAATTTTTAATACTATTAATACGACAAGATATATCTTATGTTAATTTTTACGTTTTATGTTCATATAAATAAACATACAAATTACTCTCGCATAGCATCTGAATTATCATAAAAATTATATTAATTTTTTTTACAAGTTTTAGTCTTTCTGTTTTCTATATAGAAACACAAGACTTATTCATCGCAGCAGTCAGCACAAAATGAGCGATCACGAGGTTTCGTTTACCAGCAACCAGCAGAAAGATCCACACGCTCAGAATTACGTAGCAGTAGAACGCCCGGTGCTGATGGGACAACATCGCGAGTATTCCTCGGCGCTCGAGCAGCAGCTGAGACATCGTCGTATTCCGGACCCCGTGGGACCGATTCGCAGAACAGAGAAGAGCGACAGTCGTTAGACTTGTCTTCAAGACGGTGACGACGACGACGACGATGACGAAGACTACGCGCGACAATGCGGCGAGGACGCGACTGGATTTTCGTCCCGCTCGAAGCCGATCGAAGCTGCATCTTCTTCTTCAAACATCCATCGACCACGCTTTCCGCATATTTGTCGGCGGTCTGGCGACGCACCTGCTTGCTTGCCTGATTCGTGTAACTGCGACAACCGCAAACCGAGTTGCCAAAGAGGAAACGCTGCCGACTTGGCCACACATTCGCTCGAGATGGAACTGCCGGCCTGTGTCCTGACATAGTGATAACAGGGGGTGGTGGGTTTCTTCTCGGGCGCAGGCGCCAACACTCGCGATCACCCTCCACCCTGACGAGTCGGCTAAAGTTCTGCGCGACGCGAGGGCGGCTTTTCCGTAACGTTTATCGACCTTCCTTTATCTGCGCGGCAATCAAACGAAGAGCGCGATCAGCAAAAGCCGGTCGCGGTTATATCCCGCTTTCTGTTGAAAAAGCTATTTTTCGTCTCTCACGTAGCGAGATATTAAAAATAGATCTGCGGACATATAGTAATGAGCTTTCTCTGGCAATTACTGATCGATCCTCAGTGAGAAAAGAGTGACTGACGGATTATTCGGCATTCTGCACCTGACCGACTTTTACGGACGCGCGCAAGTTGAATGTTTCTTGGATGTGTGTGCGCATCTCTTTTAATATATAAAATCCGCGCTGATTTGATGTGAGTCACTGCAATTTATTTTGTAACCTTTCTTTGCCATTATTCTGCGAAACTTGTAATTTTAGCTATACTTGAGACAAAACTTGTACAGAACAATAAAAAAATACAGTCTGCATAAGTTCTACAAAAATATGAGAAATAAATAAACACGTATCGAATTTTTTAGTACAGTAAGGAACACCTTTGGCATTTCAGTTCTAAAGATATGTATAATTTTATTTTCAATAAACAACCACGATCACATATTACAAGAATTACAATCAGATATGTATCCGTTAGCTCTGGTTAGTTTAGCTTTTGTAATTAAACAGTTTCTGAGGATCTCTAATTGGCGTTCATTACAATTCAAGCGAGATTCCGTAGCATCCGCATTTACATCAGCGATTGAACTCACCGCGATTACACTATTCGATTTGATCGCAAGTTGGAACTCCGACAAGTGTTATCAAGCAAATAATCATGAAAAGCAAAGTTCGACGATGAGGCGCAACGGCGAGGAAAGCGGATGCTGATGTCACCGGCACGGCTTTGCACTCTCGGCCCAGTCAATAAATATATTCCGTTTAAGACTGATGGTTAGATTGTCTCGCAGTTGATGGTTAGTCTCGAGTTCTCATATCAGAACAGTTGTCGCGCTTGAGTTATATCGCATCGGCGCGATTGCACGCGAGTAATCATGCTTGTCTACATACTAACACCGTCGCGTTGCACCGTCGGCGACTGTCATTGGTAATTGAACGCCTCCGCGACATTGTAAACTTAAACGATCTCTAAATGAGTGATATTTTTTGTTAATAAGAGTTCTACCGTAAAAATGACGCTTTATAGCAAGAAGATATCTTTATAGTAAGAAAATATCTTAAATAACTATATTACATCGGTGAACTGATCAAAAAACAGATACTAAGATTTCCATTATAAAGACACTTTGTTCACACATGTAAATGTATAGTTAGAGAAGATTAAACATGTAATTATAAATTGTCCAATGTAATTGTTAAATCGCTTCAATATACTATAGCTGCCTTGGCATTGAAATGACCGCCATTTCTCTTAGTTTAGATCTCTTAATATCTCTAACGCCAACGACTGATTGTAAGAGAACATCCGGTAGTGATACAATACATCGCGTGCATTATCGCGAAGACTAAGCTTTAACAAGTTGTACATCAGTCACCGTGCGACATTTCTAGACGCATATAACATGTTGCCTCCGTCCTCATCTTATCATCTTATCATCAATCACATTCTTACTTTGTATCGCTTGTTATGTTTGAAATATTATGAGCAGATTTTGAAGTTTATAGTCTTTGTATAATTATTCTACATCGTTTGATCGCGCAATTAAAATTATTTTTTTCGGTCAGTCTAACATTTTCGAGAATCGTCTGCGCAAGCATAAGCGATCCCTCTTGTTATTGTCATTATCATTATCGTCTACTCGCGTGCCTGATCTCGTAGCCTTGGCAAGATCATTGCCACCGTTACGATTGTACGGATTGTCATTGCGGTAATGATAACGAGCACCTCCGTTACGGGATGCTCTACAATCAAGATCTTCGGATTCCTAACGCATTTGCTGCATAGGCTGTTCGGCTGTTTAACAATATAATTATCGAGCACTTCAGTGCTCGTAATTCTTCTGTGCGCTTATCAAATTATAATTTGCTCTTGTTTTACAATACAATAATTAAAGCTCAAATATTTATTATGCGACAAGTTCTATATGTGCAAAAGTTGCATATAAAAAATAATACGAGTCTTTGTCTTCTACAGTATTGTTTATAAATACATAATTATAATAATATATTTTCTTAGTATACTTTGGTTTTGTCTTACTAATTGTCATAATAATTGTAAAATTATTAGTCACTCAGAAATTTTATCTAAGAAATATAAATATTTAAATAAATATATAATATATATTACACAGTTTATATAGCTTTAATATATTAAGATTGCAATTTTATTCATAATCGATAGATATGTACTTTTACTAAAATGACTGATTGTAAGATATAAGCAAACAAAAGCAAGTGCGTCTGAAATTAAATTAAAAAGACTATGATAAAAATCAAATTATTTTTTTCAAAGTTGTAGCCGTAAAATTTTTTTATTAACCTAAAAAGAAATTACGTGCTTTTTGCATGGCATGACATCTCGGTAAACTTATTCTTTAGACTTTGTCTAACACACTGATAAGTCGTGAGGCGTAAAAGAAGAAAAAGATTTGGTATGTAGTATAACCTGTTTCGAAACCATTATTTTGTCCATCTTATACACGAGGGATGAATTTTCTACCTGCACAGGTATGAGACTCGACGCACATAAGCAGATCAGGATATTCTCAGGAGCACCTGCGCGTAAGCTATCTATTGTAACAAGGAATTTATTTTTAAATTTTACCAAAAATAAATTCTTTTTTAATACAATAGGTACTATAGCAACTTTGTAAAAGATTTTGTTATTACATATTTGTTCACAATTATCTGAAAGTATTTCCAAGTCTTTCTAAAATAATATATTGTAATAAGATTAAAAAAATAAATAAATGTGCTATTAAGTTTTTTAAATAACACAAAAATATCCACATATTATATTTTTTATCCGCAATATTTCTGATTATATACTAATTTCGGAAACACTAGTAGTGTATAATGGCATAGTAAACAACTATATTCTTAAAATAATTATGAAAAAAATCTCTTTATGTTTTATTAAGTAAATTTTCAGCGTCGTTAAAGAAAACAAAATAGTCAATAATAATAAATAACTTAATAATAGTAAATTTTATACGTTAAACCGTGACATTAAATAAACCAAAGAAGTTTTCCGCAAGCCAGAAAACCCGCGGATATCGTTATCGCGGAACGATCGAGTCGATCAAGCGCGAGAACGTGACGCAAAAGGAAACGCAGATCGTCGGGTAGTAAATGCGCTGCGGTGGCTGGTTTCTGGAAAGTTTTATCGCTCCCGTTGCAATCTGCAGGGGTGGAAGGTCAGCTTCAAGTGCCTTGACGTCTTGGAAAGATAATGTATTTACGGTGTCAACCACATTCTTTGTTTCCGTCCAATGCGAGCACAACAATCCGTTATCATCGCCGAGCTCACGCGCTCGATATCAGCTAGCTGGCTGTCGTCGAAAATTGTATATTATATGTATTTAACAAACTATCTCGAATGTTTTGGATGCTATTTTAACGCGATATGTTGTCTTACCACAAATTAAAATAAAGTTAGAAAACAAAAAAAAAATACTCCTATTTAGAATTTTACTTTCTCATCAACATTGAGTTAAGGTCAAATTAATAGTTTGTTAAATATAACGCGTATACATTTCTAACCACACGAATAATATTCGTATTACTTTTGTCAAATGATATATTTATTAACGTTTATAAGGAGTATTACACAAGACTTTTTATCTACTTATTTCTTCTTAATTCAGAAATACACGTATGAATATTAAAGCCACATTTGTATTTCAAATCAGATTATTAAAATCTAATTAAATATTCAGTAAAACTCTAAGAGTTTCAATTATACATCTGGACAATTGTTTTTAACTTAACATGTGTCACAAAAACAACCTTTTTAATGGAGACAAACAATAGTTTAATATGCATCGTTGAAATTTAATAATTTCAGTCACATTAAGACGTAATCCGAACTGCGAACTTCAGGTTTTGTGCGTGATAGGATATTATTTTTCATGATATCAGTCAATGAAAATACCAGTTGTATATGTAAACACACGCTGTGCGCTATCATCGTAACAAAGACTGCAAATTGATTACGATCTATTACGTAAATTAATGAAAGCGACGTTTAATTGTGTGGTCATCTTTTGTGACACTTTTCAAAACGCAACAACTAGTTTATGTGAATTCGTCACATAAACGATCACGCGTGTGATTGGTCAGCGAGGAAGTGTCAAACTAGATAGCGCACGGCCACATTTATTACTTCCGTTTTACCACGGATGCTCTACACTCGATGCGTTTGAATTGTATTGTCGAAAGAAGATCAGCTTATCCTCACGATAGGGATAATTTATCAGATCTATATTCTTCATCTTTCCCTCTCTCTTTTTCTCAGCTACAAATAAATAAATTTTTTTTTTTATTATTGTTATTGCTATTATATTGAAAAAATATAAATAAAATAACGCAACATAAAATATTTAATTATCTGAAATTGACAATATAACAAATGTAAAAGCTGAGTCGCAAGCATTATTTTGTTTGTTTATCAATGAAATTTTTATTTACTGAAAAAAATTGGACATTTTTTAAAAAATTGCTCTAAAAATACAGAAAATGTATAATGGTTATAAAAGCTATTCAATTTTACCTGATTACTAAAAACCTTTACTAAAAACAAAGAAAAAAATCAAGATTTGTTTAAAATACAATACAACGATAGCCTCGGAATTACTTGGAAATTATCAGTGATGAATTTTTCGACGTATCTTTCGGACGCTGATTGATTTTTCGCAAGCAATCAGTATCTTATAGAGTGGTGAGTGGTAGAACGGAGAGGATTGGATCACGGACGGAGAGTGTAAGCGGGTATGAGCGGAATCTCGAGCGGCACGTCGAGCAGTTTGAATCCCGCTTCCTTGCGACAACGTTCGACCAGCTCCTTTCTGTTGGCCTCGTTCGAATTTCGATGGTTGATCATGACACGCGAACGGACGAAGACGTGCAGGTGAAAGACGTGCCGCGCTTTCTGACTTGTCAGTTCGACAGAACACGAGAGAGAGACACGCGAAAAAGTGCCACCGTAAAAATAAAAAAATAAAAAAATAAATAAAAGTTTTCTTAAAAATAAAAGTTTGGATTTTGTCGTATTTTAGTAGATGGTGATAAAGTGTGTGAGTTAGTTGGGGTTTTAAGGTTCTCCCAATTGAATTGAGAAGCAAGGTAATTACTATCAGCTGATCGATGGTTACATATGGAGAATAAATCTTGATTTCGTATTTCCGCGATTGAAAATGCATACGGATAAATTGTAAGCTCTTTTCTTATGTTTTCCCGATAAAAAATGTTAATTTGTGTATAAGCATATATAATTATATATCAAAAAGTTTTTACCGGGTTCTCTTCTCGGATTCTGCGCTAAACTCTTTAATTTTTTTATTAATTCTTTTCGTTGAAATATATGTATGCACGTATAACATTAAATATTTTTTTGTATAAAACATTAATTAATTTTAATTTTTATATTTTTATAAATATGTTTTTATTTTTTTTTGCAACGTAAATAATTATGAAAAGGAACAACAAAAAGTATTTTTAACTTAAATAAATAAAAATATTTAAATATATATAGAATTAATATTCAATAAAATAACAGTTTACGCACTTCCTTGATTATATAATTACGTGTTTTTATTTCTTTTGAAATTTATGTGATAAAATCTGTATACTTTCGCTTTTTGAAGAGAGAAAGTAGAATAGAAATAATCGTAGAAAGTACAGGAAAGAAAAACGCAAAAAGTCTTATTGTAAGATAATTAATAAAACGCAATTAATCTTTCTCTCTCTCTCTCTCTCTCTCTCTCTCTCTCTCTCTCTCTCTTTCTGTCTCTCACAAGTCTTCTTGTACTCTCGATAAGTGGTGGAGCTTAAGTAACTCATAATGTCCATTATAAACAGCTTGTAATGTTTGGTAGCAATTACACAACACAACAGAGCTATATTCTTGGTGCAACCGGAAAGAAAAGTATTTGATTTTGCATGCTTAACCTTAATATTATTGACTTGGTAATTGTTGAATTAATTTTCAACATTTTTTTATGGTTTGAAACAATACTATTACATTTTATACTTTATAAAGATAGATCAAAGAGTTCAGAATAGCGGAAAACCTGTCTTATAAAATTGTGTTATCGAGTTTAGAGGGCTAACAATTGCAAGTGCAGAGCTCGCGTACTTCCTTGTTAAAACGACTGTAATCGCGGAAGAATACTCGGTGAGTGCTCGCGGTGTAAACAGGAAGCGCTTTTGTTACTAGAATTATGTTATGCCCACGCAGTTTGGTGCAACTTAGTCATCGTTTACCGGCTGCGTTACAAGCAACCCTCTGTCGCCGACTCGCTTTCGTATTAACTCACTACCTCGAAACCACTTATTATCTTATTAAAGGCTATTGTACCGTTCCTAAACAATAAAGTAATGGACAACTCTATGATGGGAAACAGTTACTTTGAGAATACGTAGAAGTTGGACTTTCCAAAAGAGACAGTGTGCACATCGCAGAATGCGTGAAATTAAAATCTCGCCGGGTCAAGGATACGCGAAACAGGGAACTTACGGGAAATCTATAAATCTTCATAATAAACTTATTTTCTGTTTATTGGTTTTTTTCGTAACACTATTTGTGTTATTATATAATTTCTTTACATTTCAAAACTTTCTAAAATCTTTCGTTGAAACACATGGTACATATCGCGAGATTATAATTGGATTAGTTTACTATAGTATTAGTTTATTAAAATAACGATCGATTTTATTTGTCGGTTGTTTTATAATTTACATAATGTCACCAGACGTGTCTGCTTAAACAAGGCAACCGAATGTGAAGTAATCGGGAAATGGTAGTTGCCATTTGCATGCAAACTCCACGTTAAGTGACAAATAACACATTTACGTCACGTATTATCTTATTCCGGTCGCAAACCGTATGTCGTAACGCCGAGCCGAAGCAGTTCGGACTCAGCGAAAAAGTATCGCTCTCCAACAACGGGTCAATCAACTGCGCGCTGTTGTGACATGTTCTTTGAACATCCCCGTTCTCGTAACAAATTGTTGACCTCGGGGGGTCGGTAGGGAATTGCACATTACTGACGCATCGGCAAATACGTACATGCAAGGGGACACGCTGATGATCGCGAGGGCCTTCGTCGATCTGTTTTCGTCGATAAAATCATCGGAGAGAAAGAGAGAGAGAGAGAGAGAGAGAGACAGACAGACAGACAGATAGACAGACAGACAGAGACATAGACAGAGAAACCGTTTTGCAAAACTTTCAATATTGATTAAAATAAATTATTTATAGATACATTCAAATTTAGACACAAATTATTTATAGATACATTCAAATTTAGACACAAATTAAGTTTCTGATTAAATCTACGATCTTTCTGACAAACTTTTAAAACAAAACGTTCAGAATATATTGTACTTTTAATGCGTATACTATTATATTTTTAACGCGATCACGGCAAATATCTTAAACGCAATTACCTCTATCTCTTCTTTGCCAGATTATTGATGTTTACGAACTTACGCTCTTACGAGCGCACATATGCATAAGAATTCATTCCTCTTTGTAACGGCGCGGAACTGGTGAATAACATTTTTGAATGCCTCGGCCACACGTATGGACCAAAAGATATACTTATGCAATCTGTTTAAAGTAAAGGAAAGTAACCGCGCGCGGGTGTTGAGTAAAGAGAGAGGCGATTGTCCGGCCCATCGTGCGCCGACGTCGCCAGCCGATCCTCCGTAACCGATAAATTAAACACTCCGCAGATATCTCTTCCGGTTTGAAAGCATGCGGCTGCGCGCGCCAACAGTAGCCGGTCATTTCGACGGAAGAAATCGAGCGAACAATCCAGAGATTACTATAGCGTATTGCACTGCGTTGCACTCAACATGAAAATGTCATGTCTCATTACTCAATTCGTTAATAATTCAAAGTTTCAAGTTGATAAGTCAAATCATAAACTCGACGTACAGTAACTTCGGTTTTATTCTTGCCATAGAAAGACTTTGGTTTGATTATTCAAAAAAATATCAAATGCAAATGATAACTTTATATTACATAGAATTTTAATTCTAATCTCTTTTAGCGTGTTACTATTTTTGTATATATTTAAATATTTTACTTCATTCTGATATACAACTCAGACTTGTAAATATTTATACTTTTTTACAAGTAGTCCGTATTTCTAATAACATGCGATGTATATTAATGAAGAAGCTATTTTTAACTAAACAAATTAGTAAGAAAATATTTAACTTGTTTAAAACACATAATATAACATAAAATATATAATGATTTAAAAACTAAAAATATTCAATAAAAACTAATACATAAGTTCCACAAAGATAAAACCACAAAAAAATGTCAAGAGAAAATTGTTAAATGTTGTCAAGTCAATATTCACTCTAACGTCCGAAAAACATGCTTTTAATAATCAAACAATTGAAAGCTTGTGTAAAGAGATAAAAGTCATGCTTAGTCTTAAAAATCAAAAACTTGACATCTCGAAACATATTCTGAAAAACAATTTTACTAAAAATTAAGTTACAAAAGAATCGGTTACTTTTTTAATAAGAAAGGTATACGACATGAAGCTATTTTTATTTTATATGATTCGTTTCTCGTTTTCCTTGACTTTATTTTCTATACTTTTGAACTTTAGGCTTTATATTTGTTTGATTTCACAGACTGATAGTGATCATACACGCGTATTGCGTATTATAGATTTATGTCACGGTAATAAAGTTCATCAAGTGTGTAGAGAGTAGCATCATTCACTCTCGCGTGTGAAGCAACCGGAGCGTCAGTTTTTTCTTAGCAAGTACAAGTGTCTCTGAAAGAATTTTTTTTTGCGCCAAGATAAGGCGATTTAAAGATTCGCATATTATGCTATTATCCTGAAGTGAGACTCTTATAATGAATGCTTGATAAATATCTTTATAAGTATATCACCGTTTTAAATGACGACGACGACGATGATGATAATGATGATAATAATAATAATAATAATAATAATAATAATAACAACAACAACAACAACAACAACAACAATAATAATAATATTGATATACTGATAAACGGAATATTCTTTTATCTCTCTTTGTTATTACTCTACAATAAACATTATTTTCATTAATTTTTTATAAATATACTTATGATGTGGAATATAAATTTAAAACTATTATCACACACACACACACACACACACACTATTATCAAAAAATGTGAATATATATATATATTATAGAAATAAATAAATGTATAATATGTATTGACACAAATTGACATAAATATGTTACTATTTTGAAAATTAGTGTACAACACAAAAATTTCCAAATGTATGTCAGTTAGCATTAACACTAAACTAATTACTTGTCACACAGTAATCGATGACATTATAAATACTCTAAACCGTGTATCAGTGTTTTGTCGCGTCCACGTGCTCACAATAACGCACTTTATAAAAATATGCTCAACGTATGCTAGTAGATTATAAAAGCTCGATTTACGTACATCGTTTTAAGAAACGCAGCCTTGTCCCGATTCTCTTTCCGTAGCGATCATTCGTAATGATGGACGAGCCATACGGTTTTGCAACAGTTCACGGCTTTAAAGAAAAAAAAGATCAAGCTGTATAACATTGTCACGCGCGCAACCCTTTTGCTGTCAAAGAACAATGAGACAAACAAGAAAAAGAGAGAGAGAGAGAGAGAGAGAGAGTTAACGGAACATGCATATTTATGATATAGCGCGAATCTGATGTGGTATTACCATTTGCAACTTATTTTGCATTTCTGGAATAGTATAAGATTTATCTTTAATACTTAGTGTTTTCTAAATGTGATTAAGTATTTATTTTCATTACAAATATAAAATTCTGATGTGATTCTTACGACTTACTTTGTAAACGATAGAATAAATAAATGATAATATAATTGTTACGTCGCTCTAACTTTTTTTCAAACAACAATTGAGTTTTATTAATTTGCGCTTAATAAAAATGTAAAATTATTATTTAGTATTTTTAAAAAAGACATCTTTAATCTTAAAAACTTTAATCATATGTCATATCTAAAGCATTTGAAAAATGTAATAATTCGACTAAATACATCGCTCTTTTCACGTTCCCGTACGTGATTTTCTATTTTAAAGTGTAAACTGATTTGCGTTGACTGATTCTCCGTCACGTTCTTGCTTTGTGTTCTCAAGAATTGTAGTTTTACGGTCATCCACAAGATGAAAATTAAGGAAAAATATGTTCCTAGTGTTTTTTTTTCCTTTTTTTGGAAAAACGAGTAAGAAATCACGTATTTCAAGATGTACATTAGATGTAATTGTGATCAATTTTTTTTTCTGTAGCATCTTTTTCATAGAAACAATTTCCATATTTCATTGAATTGAATTTCAGATTTTATTAAGCATATTTATATTTACATTTTAGTATAGATATATTAAATTTTATCACAACGTCTTGTCTGTATAATGAAGGATATAAAAATATCTTGAAAAACATGTTACCACAAAATCATGAAACTACCTTTCGCTTTTGCGAAATTTCACATGAATAAATATCAAAGATTTCCAACTGTAGTTCAAGTTTGATATCAAATATGAGCATCAAAAGCGAATTTTTCTAAGTTTGATATGTAGCGCATGTTTTTAACACCTTAATTTAATGGCGTAATATGCACAACCTTGAGTTGTTTTCACACGTGGCATACATGAACAGATTTATCAAGTTTTATAAGATAGAATTTAAACCAAGATCTTTGAACTAAAATGTCGCAAACGACAATCAATGCTACTTGAGGCTTTACGATGCATGATAAAAACTGGCATTGTTATTCTCGCGGTGCCATGATTGGCATCAAATCGACCTAAAAAATTCACATTTTTTGGATAAACAAGATAGCAAGTTTTATTCAGAGTTTTTTTTTTTTTTTTTTTTTTTTATACAACAGCTGTGTCATATGTCACTCTCGCTTTCGTTTTTCGCGTAATGTATATCCGGGATCGAAATGAAGTTGTTCACTACCTATAAGGAAATATGCCGGAGAATTTATTTATTATATAAACCAGGTCATTTTTTACGTAATTATTTCATGGAATCGTAGTTTACTAAATTATGTCATTGTTATTTATGTAAGCTTCATAAAAGTATTATCATTTGAAAAGTTGAAAAAACATCTATAAAAAAATTATAAAAATTCTGATCAAGTAAAATTTTATTGACTTTACAATTCTAATTCTTTGATGACTTTCTAAAGATTCGACTTTCGAGACAATTTGGTGTAACAAAAAATTCTTTTGAGATTTTTGTGGAACTGTAGAAGATGTTCAAAATTGAAAAAGAACTTGCAATATAAAAAACTGATTTACCAAAATTTACCAAACTGATTTTATGTAAAATATTAATGTTATATAAAGATATGAAACAAATATATTTCTCTATCATGCTTTCTCGATACGTTCGCGAGAAAAGTGCATTCTCGTAAAAAGAGAAGAATATAAGGCAAGGGTGAAGGACATTTAGAAAGGGCCGTGTCGTAACCGCGACGCGCAAGAAGAACGAAAGTGCTGCGCTTGTAAATAACGAAATGGAAAATTCTCTCCTTAGTCACGGCATACTTTCACGTCGACACGCTGCACTTGCTTATCGTTAAGGTAGAAAAATCTCGCGGCAGTATACATATATATATATATATATATGTCCGTTCTTAGGCACGTGCGTGCGCATTTACGCACCTGCGTAATAATGTGTGTACTCGCGCATATATATACGTGAAAGGTATTTGAGGAAAGGACAAGGGAAGCCGAGGCTGCTAATCTCGCTATGAGATTGCGACAAACAAGAATGTTGCTCGCGAAAAAGAACGTCGTTTACTTTGTCACTAATTGATATAATGATTGTGAATGATAAATTGCAATGATAAATTATAAACAGTTGGAGTGATTATTAATAAACACTAAGCGTATAAATAATATCAGCGGTGAAAATTGTAACATTACAAAAAAATTATAATATACGAAAAGAAATCGATAACACACATGCAAGAAAATTGTTAAAATTCATCATTAGCAAGATTGGATAATAATAAATATTTTATATAGTATGTGTCTTGCGTGTGGAATTATATATTAGCTGCAAAAATTGCGACACGACAAATTACGACGACGCGTATAGAACACTTATGTGTACGGAGTCGCATATGCAGTGTGTTGCTTGGTGTTTGCGCAAACTCTGAATGTTGTTTATAAACGTGAAATATTGCGACAAGTCAAGTCTTGTCAATAGTAAAGCAATTGTAATACTAGATTATTGACAATTGACTGTATTTTCTAAAAATATTTTGATTATATAATATTTCTGACAATTATTTGATCATTTAATATCTCTAAAAATATGTTTTTCATATTTTGAAATAATATAGTATAAAAATATTTGAAAAAAAAAAGAAACGAACACAGTTATATATTTGCCACATATTTGCATTATGTGTGTTATATGAAATAGTAAAATTTTATATCACAAATAAATATAAGAAAAGAAAGTGGAAAATCGATAGTATCTTTAATTAAAAGTTCGTTTGCTGACTTACTTTTAGTCATTTGAACATATTCTCCTAACTCTTCTGGTCTTCAGGAAGTAATCATTCTTATGCTTGAATATACTTTCCCTGAGAACCGCGAGTTTTTATTAGTATAATTTTATTCCTCACAAATGTGTGTGTATGTGTGTACATGCGTGTCTCTCTCTGTTTGTGTGTTCATCGACTATTATTATAATAATATCAGGAAAACACAATCGAAAGTCACATTTATGTAAATACAAAGATTACAAAGCTAAAAACCGAAACAATTTGTTTCTAAAATAAAAAGGTAAATTATTTAGTAAAATATTTAGTAATAAATGATGTAATCATATAATTTTTTTTTTATAGATTTCTTCATATATATATGTTTGAGTGTGCGCTCCGTGAAATTAAAATTCTACATGTGAATCGTAAATATACTTGGCAGTTTTAGTATTTATTTGCGTTTCATTTCAAAAATAAGTTACATCATTTTTTATTAATTGTCAGTTTTAGCAAATCAATGAGTATTTTTACGAGAAGAACTTCCATAAGTATATTGTTGTATGCAAAATTATTTGCAACAGAAACTTATTTTAATTAATAAAAGTAATCGAACCAATTAATGCGACATACGTTTCTTAAATTCTTTTTTTACTATGTTTTGGCACATGTATGTTGTTTACAATTAATCTCTGACGTTATTTTATTTTTACAATTCTTATAAAATAGGTAACACGCTGAAGAATGTGAATTTGCTTATTTTAAGTTTTCAAGCTTATAATCATCTGCTGCGTTTTCTTTTATAATTTCTTGAGAGAAGAAGTATTGAATTCTAGTAAGAGTTTTAGATACTGCGGATTTTCTAATATACACATATATTACATTGAATACATATCATTCTCGGTAATATAGTTTCCCAAGTTTTTCTTTAGCTTTATAATTGCTAACATAAACATTAAGAAGATAACGAGTGTTCTAGTGACCTGAAGATAATAATCTGTCGTAACAGCGTGCACTTCGATCTTCTGCTGTAGCTGAGCTTTCTCGTTTATAAGAAAAGTATGATAATACTAATAACACAAGAGATAAGACCAACTTTGTTGACACTTACTTATTTACGCAATTGCGATTCATGCAATTGCGATTCATTCATCTATTAAAGACAGATTGTTGCTAAAGAAGATTTATTTTGTACGAGTATTATTGCCATTTCGTGTGACTCTTATTATCTTAATATAAATTTATAAATTACTTAGTAAAAAATAAATAGATGTTTTCTATTTTTATTTATTTGATAACTTAAAAAAACATACATATATAACTAGTTTTACTTATGCTCATACACTATCTTTCAAGAACTGACAAGTTTTTAATCAAAGGACTGCTCAAAGATCTTGATTCCCTTGATTATCAATATCAATGGCTATCACAGCTACATGTGGTGACATTTTATAAAATATAACAAATTATAACACATATAACAAATAGTTTCTGTGTAACAAAAATATAAGTGTACATATACTGTTTACTTGTTGCCGAGCAATATCAATGCTTGCGAAACGGCAATATAGCAAAAATAATTGTTGCGCGAAATCATTCAATCGTATTTAAAACGAGAAGACGGCAATGTGCAGCAGATGAAAATTACCTATACTTTAACATGACTTTTTCTGTAAAACACGTCGCCTGTCTTGACTTCTAAACTTTGTCGATCGCGATCGATACTATGGCTTTTGCTAATGATACATATGTACATACTACGTGATGTGTGCGGAAAATACGAGGAGGGATCGAATGATTTTAGAAAGTCGATCGCTACTGTTTTCTGTACGCGTGAATCTGTATTTGCTGCTGTAATTTCATTCCGTGTCGCGAAACTGCGAGTTAGTATCACGCTTTCCGAGATTTATGAAACTCTTCTGCCGGGAAACAGTCCATGCAAAAATTTATGGAGAAGTTCTGAATATTAGAGTAATGATTTCAAGAAATTGTGCAACTTTATGTCAAATCAATGAATTCAAAATTTTACGCTTGCGGATATTATATGAATAGTATGTAAAATCAAATATTTCGAAAGAAATATTTTACACATGTTTACACACACACACACACACACACATCTGTTCATATTGTAAGAAATCATATTTTGTTTTTTTATGAGTTTTTTCTTTTTTTAAATTTTACTCAATCGATACCCGATGATTAAATCCAATATAGCCATCACATTATTCTTCGACCAGACGCAAAATGAATTAAAAAGCTCCTTGAATCTCCAAGGTGAGAGGACGAACGTGCATGAAAATCTGACGAAGGTGAATCAGCCTTCTTTGCTGTGTCATGTAATCCCTTATGAGGGCACCATCATACTATGAAAAAAGCTTGTGACAGAACAAAAAATATAGGATATTGTTTCAATTAAAAGATTAAGAAGATATTCGAACTCGAATGCTTTTTTATTAAAGACCTTTTTTTTATTGAATTCGGATCATAGTTTAATTATAAAAACAGTGCAAAATACATTCAATAACTAATGAACCAATTGAGTTGGTTTTTACCAGTCTATGTAAACGAAGGTATTGTACTGCAATTTACATCTTTTGTATCATATATGTTCTGAAGGATTTTTTAAATTATAAGATTAAAAAGATATCACAGAAAGAGAGAGAGAGAGAGAGAGAGAGACAAATTTTTGCATTTAAATCGTGCAATAAAGAAATCAGATTAACGCTATTGTTAGTTTAGCGATCGATTTGCTTTTAAAGTCAATGGTAATCTGATATTGATATTTCAGCACACGTAATCTTGAACAATGTAGGTCAAGTCTGACGACAATTTTACATGATTTCAATGACAATTATTCTCCAAATATTTGCGTGCAAATCCTTTAATGTTTTGATTGTTAATCAAAAGATAAATCAGAAGTTTGATATTTTAATTCAGATCTACATGAATATTTCAGACTTCTTGATATCTCAGAATTTCCCAATAAATCAATAATATTATATGAGTAAAATGTCAATGTTTCTTAAAAACATTCATATTTTATATTCATGACATATTTATATAATTTTGTAAATATTATACTTCAAAGATTTTTAATTTTTAATGCATAATATATTAAGAATTTAGATCGATATGTTCAGGTTATTAAAATTAAACTTTTCTTGGTTACGTGTAAGAACAATCGTACTTCAACAATGTCTTGTTGTGACAGCCATGTGGATAACAGATGTTGTATATTTCTATTTTGAAGGCTATTAAATAAATGAGTTATGCTATTATGTTAGGAGGTCCAGTCATCGACTTGAGAAAATAACAAAGTTACGTAATAATAACGACAGAGAAAAGAGAGAAGGAAGGAGCGAAAAGTTTATAAGCGGCTTATTTTTTGCATTGTGCGTTTAACGAACTGCACAAGAAGTTGAATCTTTAATATTCTCAAGAATATTCTGCTACTTACTTTGCATTTATAGGCGTGAAGTGTAATAAATTCGAAACATAAATTGAACATTGCGATGCATTTCTTACATGCACAGTTGAACTATGAAGTTGAATAAAACAGTGCTTTCTATACTATAACGTTAACATTCACCAACTACAATCTGTCCAAGTAATTGTTCGTAAAAAATAACATTATCTTGTTTTTTCTTCTCTCACTTTTTTAAAGTTTTTCTCATCGAAACTTGAACTTATGCTTATTATTTTTTTCATATCTTAAAATATATATACAACATACATATATTGTAAGACATACAATTTAAGATATTCACTAAACAATTGTAAAATTGGTTATGTTTAAACTTTGTTAACAATAATTAAAATATTGCTGTTGTTCAAAGGAAAAAATAATTTTCTTGTATACAAATATTGTTTTTCTTAAGTTCTCTAAGATTATATACAATAGAATTTTTTCAACTCGGTTTTTTGTTATGGTTTTTGATGAAACTAATAACACATACTAGAGAGTTTCAACATATTAATAGTTTCTTATTTTTATTTTCACAGATGTGGCATTTGACATGCGTTGACGATTTCTTGAACCGCACGTTTTACAAAGTTGGTCTGATTGTCGGTCGACATCCCGGATACTTTGTAATCGTGCCAATATTGTTGGCTTGCATATGCTTCACCGGCTATCAGAAGATACACTACGAAATCGATCCAGAATATCTCTTCTCGCCTATCAACGGTCCCGGCAAAACCGAACGAGCGATAGTTGAACAGTACTTCAAAGTCAATTATAGCCATCAGTTCAATCTCGGCCGTATCACTCGGCCAGGTGAGACACTCGTCGCTCATTTATTTTTGCTGTGATTTTCACTGCAAAAAAATTTATGAATCTAATAAACCCAAAATCCAAAAGTTGACATAGAGTGGCAACTTCCTTAAATTTTTAGACTACTCGAGAAAAACAAAAAATAAATGTCAAAAGATATCATAACAACATCACATTTTTTCGTAATCTTTTAACAAGCTTTTACTTTACTTTGTTTCTTTATGCTTCATTATAAATTTTTTCAATAATTAGTAATTTACTTATTTAACATTCTTAAGTCTGAACATTTTTTAAATTTCATAAAAGTAAAAAAACTCTTTGCTATAAATTAATTTCTTGTAATCTTCTTTGATTTTATATTGTTTTTATACTGTTTTTTATACTATTTAGCATTTTCATAACTAGACTATATATCAATATTTTATCCGGTTTGATCTTTTGTTATAGTTGTAAGAAAGTAATTCCCGTTTTGTTATCGCCGGAGTAGTAGTTTATTATTTCTGATTAACAATTAAATTACATCTGCCGCAGGCCGATTTGGTCATGTAATTATAATTCCGAAGGATGGCGGGCAGAACATGTTGAAAAAAGCGATTTGGGAAGAGTTGATAGAACTCGATCAGATCATTAAAAACATTACAGCAGTGTATGACGGCGAGCAATTTACTTACACTCAAATTTGTGCACGATGGCTCGACGAATGTTTCACCAACGACATCTTAAATCTACACCCTATAATGAAGTAAGCAATAATATTATAATAATAAATAATAACGTCAAAAAATTATCAGTTTTGTTCAATTTAAATCAAGATCGAGATTTACTTGAAGAAAGAAATGTATACTAAAATCTTTTTACATCAAATCTTAAATTTTTTAGAAAAGTAGAAACGCGAGACTTAAATCTAACATTCCCGGTGTTCCTGAATCCGTTCACGTGGGAAGCTCATTTGTTTCCGGTGTACTTCGGCGGAACCGTTCTCAATCCTGTGGATCACACTATAAAATCGGTGCCCTCTGTGCAACTCGCCTACTTCATCACCGTTGACAGTCCACGACAGGATGCAATGTGAGATCTATCAATCATGTTTTTTGAGAGTTTGGTCAATATATAGAATCTTGATATTATAAAACAAATCCGCTCTTAATTATACGCGGAAAACTAAAAAATAATGTCTACTACTAAATGAAAATAATAACTAATAAATAATAATAATATCTCATTAATTCATCACACGCACTAGAATTGAGTCACTCTATTGCTACAGCAGTATTTGTGCAAATAATAAATATCTGATTGTCGATAATATTGATTGTCATTAAAGACGGTAGAATGTCGCAATTAAATATATTGACAATCTCTTGCCACATATGCAACGAATCGCGGATATCAAAAACTAACATTAAAAGTTTCATTCAGTTATTTTATTAAAATCTAAATATTTCTATATTTTCTTAAACAATAAATAAAAAAAATATATAAATATATTAATATATTAAATATATACATAAATATACTATAAATATATATACATATAAATAAATATATTTTATTATATTCTTTTTTAACATGTTATAAGAATATGTGTGTGTGTGTGTCTAAATATGATGTACAAAAAATATTATAGAAATATGTAAAGGCGACTTGAAAAAAAGAAATCACATACAATTTTAGCTTAATGTTGCGCATACTGAACATACATTTCTCAATACTTTTAAAATATTAACGACGCATGTTTTTACAGTATGACATTCAATATTTCACTTCCTTTTAATGTGATATTCTTCTAATTTCAGCGGTGCTGCTTGGGAGGAGGCTTTTTTGGACGTTGTCGGCAAGGCCGAGGACGGAGGTGCGTTTAAGCACATCAGCATTGCGAGATTTGCCTCGAGGACTCTTGAGCTGGAGCTGGAGGCCAACACAAAGACGATCGTGCCGTACTTCACCAGCACATTCATCATAATGGGCCTCTTCTCGGTCGTGACATGCATGATGACCGACTGGGTGCGCAGTAAACCCTGGCTCGGTCTTCTGGGCAATCTTTCGGCCGCTATGGCGACCGTTGCCGCCTTTGGACTGTGCATCTATCTAGGAGTCGACTTCATCGGCCTCAATCTCGCGGCGCCGTTCCTCATGATTGGTAAATTCTGATAAAAACTAAGAAAAATTTACATGTTAAAGTAGGACAACTCTGTAAGATATAAACTTTTTTTATACACACATGTATATAAACCGATCAGTAGATTTAAATTAAAAACAATTGGTAAAATTGATTAATTTCATAATTTTGTTCTTCATACTCGCTTTCTTAACTTGCTGAATGTTTGATTATATCAGATTTACTCGAAGATTTGCCAATCACCGTTTAAATTAATACAATGCGTAAGTTGAGCAACGAAAATGATAAGGCTTTTTTGTACGATGCCGTAATTTCGTGTCACTTTAAGAAACACATGTTTCCAACGATAAATACATTAACTTGCTCTGTCAGGTTCGTACGAGCGAACTGTGATTTATGTGAAAAGCGGAAGTCTCCTTTTTCCTTTCGATGTTGCGCTTGCTTGCGTTCGACACCGAATAAAGTTGGTCTTTATCGATAATAACAACTTCATTTATAACGCAATCGACTGATCGCTACTCTTAAAGTGATTATTATTTACTCAAGTTTTATCTAGGTATCTATGAGAAAAATTAATTAAAATTAATACATATTTTATATATATATATATATATATATATATATATATATATATATATAATATGTTTTCTCATTATTTCAAAATGTTGATAAAAAATAAGGCGTTTTTAAATGTTCTTTTTAATTATAAGGACATCTTTGTTAAAATATACATCTTAACATACAATAAAGATTTTCTTGATAAAACATTTTATTTCCAAAATACATAGTTTTAAACTCTTATTTTGTTCGCTCTTATTTTTGAATCTTTAACTAGCATTTTTAACTTTTGCTTCTTCTTTTTTTTAAATTAATGTGAAAAATATTTAAATTACCAAATTAAAATTGGAAATATTGAACTAAATATTTATACAACATAACATTCAAGTCGCGATCTTTTATTGCAGGAATAGGAATCGACGATACTTTCGTTATGTTAGCGGCCTGGAGAAGATCAAGCATCACTAAACCGGTACCGGAAAGAATGGCATCAACATTGAGTGAAGCTGCTGTGTCTATCACAATCACATCATTAACGGACATGATATCCTTTTTTATTGGCATTCTATCACCTTTTCCTTCAGTTCAGATTTTCTGCATTTATTCAGGTAAAAAGTTGAAATAATGTATATTGTTATTGTTTTTTTCCATACATAAAATATAGTCGAAAAGTAATGTCTTGATATTCTTGTGTGTTTATATAAAAAAAATTTATAATTAAAAAAACGGTATAAGAAGAATAAAATATTAGTCAACTAAAATAAGTTTGAAATATACTCTAATTTATATTTTTCAAATTAAACTTTAACTATATTACAGGTTTTGCGGTGGTTTTTACTTTCCTATTCCATCTAACGTTCTTCAGTGGATGCGTCGCAATCAGCGGTTATTGCGAACAAAAAAATTTACACAGCGTTATTTGCTGTAAGGTAGAGCCTTTATCTAAATCTAGTAAGTATTATGATTCTTTTATTTATATAGAAAATAATACTATTTATTTACTTTAGTAATTAGAGTTTACCTCACACATAATCATATTTTGATTTTATAAAACTGCTTTAATAATTATGCTCTTAGAATGAAAAACATAATATTTGATCATTTATTTAATTTCAAATTAATTAATATATTGATTTGTATATTATATAATTATTACTTTCTTATAAACTCTTATGAATTTGAGCATAAAATGTTATTTCTTTTTCATAATATACCGTCGTTTAAAAACTTACTAACGTACTTAAAATCTTGTCTACGTAACATCGAAGTTAAGTTGCAGCAACATACGTTATGTCTGAATACCTTTAATTGTTAGATCAGAATATTATGTAATAAAAAAAGCTTTTCTCTTTATTTTTTTAAATATTGTAATTAATAATTTGTAACATTTATGGAATATCAAAAAGAAGTTACTTTCTTTTTCATGAATCAAAATAAATATGTTAAATTGTAACAAATTGAAGTTATTGTACAATAAAGATATGAATGCGGACGCTGTATGATATTTTACAATGACATTTTAGCTCATCGATCGTGGTTCTACAGAGCATTGTGCTCCGGCGGAATTGATCCTGTCGATCCTAATAATCCGATCGACAATCCTGAACACGGATGCATGACTTGGTTCCGCGACTATCTGGCAGTCGCGTTAAATTGTCGTCCTGTAAAAGTGATTATTATTATCATTTTTATGTGCTATCTTCTTGGCGGACTTTATGGACTTACAACGCTTCAGGAAGGTTTGGATCGACGTAAACTTTCCAAAGAAGATTCCTACTCGATCGTCTTCTACGATCGCGAAGACTTTTACTTCAGAGAGTTTCCTTATAGAATACAAGTAAGTCTTACATTTTAATTAAAAAATTACAAAAATTATAACATATAATCAATTATCACATATAATATATAATCATATACCAATTTTTATAGTATTATATATATATATATACATAATCTTTTTTTAAAACCTGGTTTAGCTTATTATTTATTTATTTGTTCATTAAATCAATATTTATATAAACCTACCTGTCTATATATATATATATATATATAGTTTATAAAATAAAGTATGTAAAATCTATAAAAATGTCAAAAATACACATGTAATATTTGTATTCTAACATCTTAATTGTAATAATATTTCATTGACTATGCAAATATTACCTTAGTAATCGTACTTAATTAGTAATTATCAGAAAAATTTTATGATTTGTTTATCCAAAGCTATAAGTTTCAAGATCCATGGTCAATATTTAAATACTGTTTTTCAAAAGTATGGAGAAAACAAAAACGGAAGAGAACTCAGAAAAATATTCTCTTATACAACGCAAAAAAAGGATAAACATCGGAAGAACGAAGTGCGTTATGCTCGGAAACGCATAATCCGGTACCGCGCAATTATGTCACGTGCTCTCCTCGATTCGATACAACACGATATAGTGCAAACAACTTTCTCTGACTGGCTAGCGCGGACTTCAAGAAAAGCAAACGTTACATCACGATCCGACCGGTTTCTCTTTTTTAAGAAAAACTAATTAGTTTTATTTAAAAAAATTTTTTCCCTTATGCATCTCTCTCGCTATTTATTTATTTATATTTGAATTGAAGTTAATACATATTTAAGTGTATAGTCTAAAATATCTACAAACATGTCTCTTTTTATTTTCTATTTTTAACATGCTACAGTACATGATACATTTTCCTTTTATTACGACACAAATATAAAAAAACATTATATTTTACATTTTTATTATATTTTGTTACTATTAAAATACATTTAAAGTAGATATATTTTAACTTAAGCAACTTAATAGCATTGTATGAATATTCTTCTTTTTATTAATTAAATTTCCCTAAAAAAATTATCTTTATACTTTTATATAAAAGTATAAAGTGCATATATAATGATAAAATAATATACATAATTTTCAGACATGTATTTTAATCAATATCGAAAAGATTGCTCTCTGACTCTCCGTGTAACTCTCTGTTTTAGATAATTATATACTATATTTCATAACGCATTTCTTTTGAAAGCGATTTCGATGCCGCGCAATTCTTTGCACAGCGTTGAAATCTCCTGAACAAAGTAAAATCGTAAACGCAGCAAGAATTTCACTGAGAAAATCTTTTTCTCCGTTGCGTTAGTCCGACTACCTTTACATTGTAGTGAAAGTATATTTCTCAAAGACAGTCTCGAACGTATTATCGCGTTTCCTCGCAATATTAATATAGCGTCTCGACGTTACGAGTCGTTGAGTTCTAATGACTATACAGAAACATCATTTACTTACATTATTTACGAGAACCAACCGTTCGATGCACGGTTGAATTCTTTATGGCATACGTCATAATTCAGACGAAATGTTTGTCGAAATATGTTAAGCATGTCGAGATCGAATAAATTGCATAATCGTGACAAAACATCTTTCTCATGACTTTTTTTTAAATTCGGTATTCGACCGTAGATAGTAGATTAGATAGTAGCTATTCGAGGTACACGTTCTTGAAATTACTTTCACACGAAGATATCATGGGAATTTCCAAAAATGAGACGATGTTACATTCCTTGCAGTAATAACAAATTTTTTCGTTATAGGTGCAATGTGTATCTGTCTATCTGTCTGTCTGTGAATGTATGTGAGTTTTATGAAAAGAAGAGAAGTAAATTTATGAAATCTACATACTAAAATATACAATATACATATATGTATATATATATATATATGTATGTGTTATGTATATGTGTATATACACACATCACACACACACACACATACATATTATATATAAGTACATTTAAGACATTTAAAATAAATGGCTATTTTTATAATTAAATGTTACAAAGAGTTTCGCGATTAATAGCATATAAACATTTTATAAAACGCGTATGAACTATTTAATATAATAAAAACTTTTAACCGCAGAAAAAGTAATTTAAAAGAAAGGTCAATTTACATATAATCATCACGCATTCTTTTGTCTTTCAGGTGATAGTATCCGGTGAGTACAATTATAGTGATCCAGTGATTCAGGAGCAAATGGAAAACTTGACGAAGAGTCTCGAGGCGAGTCAATACATCAGCGCACCAATCTACACCGAGAGCTGGCTTCGCAGTTTTCTCATCTACATAGACAACCAAGATAACTCAAATCTGACCATCAAGGACGAAGATAGTTTCATCGAGGCGCTCAAAACAATCTGGCTGCAATCAAGCAATTCTTTCTCTTTAGATGTCAAATTCGACAATACGAACAAGAAGATCATCGCAAGTCGGTTTTTAATACAGGCGGTAAATGTAAGTGGCACCAATCAAGAAAAGAACATGGTGAAAGAGCTGCGTGGCATCTGCGAGGCATCGCCGTTGAACGCTAGTGTGTTTCACCCGTACTTTGTGTTTTTCGATCAGTTCGAGCTGGTGCGACCGACTAGCATCCAGTGCATGATTTTCGGCGCGCTTGTCATGATGCTCATTAGCTTCATCTTCATTCCTAACATCTTCTGTTGTTTATGGGTTGCCTTCTGCATCGTGTCGATCGAGCTAGGTGTTGCTGGTTATATGGCGCTGTGGGACGTCAACCTCGATAGTATCTCTATGATCAATCTAATCATGTGTATCGGCTTCAGCGTCGACTTCACTGCGCACATTTGCTACGCGTATATGAGCTCGAAGAAGCCACGGCCGGAGGACCGGGTGAAGGATAGCTTGTACAGCCTCGGTCTGCCGATTGTGCAGGGCGCTGCGTCTACGATACTCGGCCTGATGGCACTTTTGCTAGCCGGCACCTATATTTTTCTCGTGTTCTTTAAAATGGTTTTCCTCGTGATCTTCATCGGCGCCATGCACGGTATGTTTTTGCTGCCAGTGTTGCTGTCTCTCTTCGGACCTGGCGCTTGCTGCAGTGACGATAGCAACGCATTGAACGAGGCCGGCGAGGCGGAGAACGCTAAGAATAGCACACAGGAAAAGGATCTAGTGGATAAGTTGCCGCAGCCCTACGTGATTCCGCATCCCCATCTAGTCTATTACACGGCGAACGCCATCAAGCCGTTGCAAGATAGTCTTACGACTAGCATAACGGCATTCGAAGAAAGAGATCCCGGACTGGGCACTAGCGAGGACAGTAACTCGACGGAGAGCAGTTCGTCGCAGAGCAGAAGACGTCAGCAGCAGGACCAACAGGATCAGCAAACGCAGCAGCGTTACGTATGGAGGCGATCTATTGGCGTGCTATACGGTGTGTCGCAGTTTGAGCCGACGATCGGCGAACCCGTGCATCCGGCGCCAGATTATCCTGGTGCTGTAGTGACGCAAGACACTTGTCAACAATCTGGTGAGGATAGTGGGGATAGACACACAGTAACTCATTTAGGACTTTATGGCGGTTTCCGCCATCCAAGTCAATTTTCGCGAGACTACAGACGTAGCAGATCTTATCACAATCTGCAATATCCTGCATCAACGCGGCATTTACCTGAACTTCGTTATATTTAGAGCGAATGAAGGGAATAGTGTGAAAAGAATAATATTGACGCAATAAGGAAAGATGAATCTCATAATTGAAATTCAGCCTTTTGAAGCTAGATGTACTGCAACGATTGTGTGAGATACTTTGTATAACAGAGATTAAATTCTTGTGTAGAAAATGTGAATGTATAAACATATGGCAAAATGGTGTCTAAAAGTAATACATTAAGTTTGCATCAAAATATTCTATTTGTTATCTGTCGAAATTTTAAGAAGACTATTTTGTTGTCTTGAGATGAAACTTCAATAAGTTTTTTACATTTTATATATTTAGTAATTGTCTTTTCTATTATTCTCTCTCTCTCTCTCTCTCTCTCTCTTTCTCACTGTAAATAATTTATATTTCTTTTTAAACATATGGCCAGTATGTCATTAGTTATTAAACTAATAAACATATCATCAGTGTTCAAACAAATCTTGTATAAAATTTACTCTTTGAAAAATATTAACTAGAATTAATTAATTATATTAGCAGTAGTTTTCATTTTATATTTAAAAAGTATTTTATATGTTAAGAAACTATTTTTGATTTATATATAATTTTCATAATTTTTGACAATAAATAGAATGGTCGGACGTGAAACTTAACTAACTTAAAAAAACATAAAAAAACATTAAGTTTGTAAGAATCAATTAATTTTGGAAGAAACAAGAAGAAAGACGAAAATGTGTGTGTGTGTACATATATATATATTCAAGATTAGAATATCTTTATATTTTATACATTAGTTATTTGCTTCAGAAGGCTGAATTTTTTGAGAATTAAAGTTTAAATCTCAAACAGAGTGAAACGTTTTGATTGCAGCTGCAAAAATTTGTCCGGATCTATTCAAAACTTATAATTTTTCCTCAGTAGTTGTTCTAAATAACATTGTTTATATTATAAGGTTCGATTTAATTGCGTATCTAAGTATTGTTTTGGGACAGAAAAAATGGAGCAAAAATTTGTAGTGTTGAAAAGATCCGAAACTTATAAAGAATTAATGATGTGATCTTGAAGACTATATAATAATTTTTGCCAACATTCACGAAGAATTAGTGAATTTAAGCAACATGAAAGTTGTGTTGTCACTATACGTTCATTTAATATATCTTGTGTATAATGTTAATGATGCTTGAACAACATTATATTATATACATGTGAAATATGAGCTATCGTGTATGTATGTATATATACAAGATGTTCTAGAAAAAAACTGTATATTAACAGTAGATACGTACACTTAGCAGTTTCAAATTTTTTTCGAAGAATTTAAAGAACGAATGTCCCAAGTTGGATGAATATTACAGATGTTGTTATATAACTGAAACAAAAGCAAAGGTCCATTTATCAAAGTTTGACTTTTCAACTGTTGAAAATTTATAAAGTCGTAATTTTATCATGTTGACATTATGAGCAGCTATTTTTCGATACTTATTTGTTCTTCTAAGAAAAATATACAAAATAAGAATTAGACAATCCCGCATTTTTTGGTGTTAAATATAACAAAAATATGAATCTTAGATTTGTAAAACATTGTTTTTTTATAAAAGATTCTAAAATATTTTAATATTCTACTCTATTTAATGTTTTTAATCTTTACGCTGTTACAAATTTCACAATTTTACGTTGGCATATTGCGTGCTTCAAATCCAAAGGATCTTTAATCTCATAGCATACGTGTTATGCAATGTTCTTTTCGTAAGAACCGTGTACACTTATTTGAGGAGACAATGCCAATAAATCAAGTTTACGTTAGTTGTTAAGAATAGCTCAAACCTAATGCGATATTATATATTATATACATATGCTCAATATTAATCAAAACCAAATGTTCCGCGGTATACTAATTAAGAACTGTCATTCGTTTTCACATCGAGCAACACGTGCCTTAAACGCGCAGATATAGCAGTTGTACGATATAAATCGAATGATTGGTATGTTTAAATAGAGATAATGAAAAAAATAGATCACTCTAAAATGGTGTGTAAACATTTTGACTTAAGAACTTATTGTTAGTCATCAAGAAAATGTGTTTTATTTTCTAGAAATGTATGTAATAAAAAACTTTTGATTTTGAAGTTTTTTTATTTTTAATATTTACTATCATTCTCTATCTATAAATAATCTTTGTGTGTGTGTGTGTGTGTGTGTGTGTGTGTGTGTGTGTGTGTGTGTATGTGTGTTAACACTTTTACTTAAACCTCAAAAATTTGGTTCTGATAAGTACATGTACAAAAAAACACAACTAAGACATGAATTTAAGATATAATCACAGAAAACTGAGCGTAGATAGCGACCGATCAAATGACTGTCGTCTTTTCTGAGACCTTATTGACTTTTGATTGTTTGATCAAAACAGCAAGACAGTAGCCCGCGTAGCCGACTCGAATTTGCAGTGCATGGCGGTAATATCGACACAGCACGGAATAGAACCACACGTTGTGGATATAGCAAGGAAAAGAACCTTGTACTCACCGACAAGCTGCTCATGGCTACGTAGTTGCCAAAGTGCTTCATCGTGAACATAGCGCTGGCAAAAAAAGGCGGAAAAGCGATACAGTTAGGGCTACAACACACAAAATGACATAGTTGCATATATATAGCATAAAACTATATGGGCCAATGAGCGTCTAGCATAAACTCGCCATATTAATTTACATAAAACTGTGCTAGATACTCATTGGTCCAAATAGTGCTATGCTATGCATATGCACTCTATGTCATTTTGTGTGTTAATAGCCCTAAATATCTGCAGTAACGCAGATATGAGACGCTAAATATCTATCTACTTTGGCCGCTTTTTTTCTTTTATGCACAGATTGGCCACTTGTCATTGGCATATACTTTTATATTTCCAGCGGATTTACAAGAAGAGACCAATCACAGACAATAAGCGTAAAGCGCTTACTAAGCGCCGAATTCTGCTGAACGCGGCCATTAATTCTCTTCTCTCATTAGAACTCACTAAACTAAAGACGTGAGTCGCGGCGACAAACCGTGTTAGTTTGCAAAAAATATCAACAATGTCAACAACAATAAAAAAACAAGCAAGTGAAAGACTAAAAGCCAAGAAGATGAGGTAAGTTTTATAGTTCTAGAAAAAAAAGATTTAAGCTTATTTAAGTTACATTTATGTTGAAGCAAAGTGCAAATACAACAAGCTATTATCAAGAAGAAACAATGTGATGTAAAAGCTCTTGCGATAGTCGAGCAGCTTTTAGAACCTACTGTAAATCCAGATTGGCTTCTTCAAAATGTAAGTGCACTAAAAAATTGTCTTTGATATTTAATGACATTAATATTTATTAATTACAGTTACAATTTATAAGCAAAAGTCACATGGAGGATATAATAGAAGAAAGATCAATAGTAAAGCTATGTGGATATGTTTTATGTTCCAAACTATTGATTGTTATCGTTTGTCAACAGTATCACATATCAACTCGTAATAACAAAGTGTACGATATCAATAAACGAAAGAAATTTTGCAGTTCATCTTGCTATGGAGCAGCTAATTTCCTTCTTGAGCAAATGCTAGAGAGTCCATTATGGCTAAGAGAAAAGGATGATATACCAGTTTTTCAAGTTTTGCCTGTAAATGTTGAACAACATGTTCTTGGAGATGAAATAGATGTTGCTGGAATTGAAGTTAAACAGAATATAGATGTTGATAATACTAAATGTGTAGAAAAATCTAAGAAAGATGAAAAAGAATATAACAAAGAATCTTTGGAAGTCAAGCAAACAAGAAAAAATAAATTATCTGATGTATCAAATTTGAAAAAGAACAGTATACATAGTTCTACTTTATTGAATGTTGAGACAAATAATATAAGTGACATTTCTGGAAATATTGGCTTGCAAGGTTTGTTTAATGATAAAACATATTTATTAGAACTGCGATTGAATAAAGACAATGAAGATTGTGAATCTATAAAACCTATAAATTGTAAAAGCAACTGTGACGGTAAAATTCAGAAAATAGATATAAAATTGGACAATTCAGATGTAGAAATGACCAAACAATCTGGAAATATGTCACACTCATGTAAAGATAACATTAGAAATAAAGACAAAAATACAAATATAAATACTACATGCAAAATTGATGGGACACAACCTCAGTTGAATGAAATGAACAGTATTGAAACTAGAATAAACAAAAATAGACCTAATAGATGCAAAAAAATACAATTTCAATTAACTGAAAGTAACATTAAAAATAATAATAACAGTAAAAGCACAATACAAACTCAGTTAAATGAAGTAAATGGTTGCCAAAATGATGATAATAACAAGTTGCAGTTTTATTCTGATAAACTATATAATAACCAAGATGATAATAAACAACTTGAGTATCAATTAGATGAGAATACAGAGAATAATTGTAATGACAATGAAATACAATCCTACTTAGATGAGGAATGCACCAGCAATATTATAACTTCTAAATCTGGTTACAAGTCTGAGGAAAAAAGACATAATAATAAAAGTAATAAAAACAAAAAGTGTAAACAGAAAGAATCTGATAGTGCAGAAACACATGTCAATTTTTATTACTTACTTGTAATGCGTGTTGAACAGAGTGTCAGAGAATGGATTACAGAAAATACGCTTCGTCTGTTACTGGGTGGAGAGGATGAAAAATGCAAATTACTAGAAAATCTCGTACAGCATGACAGATATGAGCACTTATGTAAAAAATTAAATAGGTTGCAGTTAGAAAACAAGCGAGAAGATCGCGTCATCTTAGAAAAAAATATGTTGAAACCCTTACCTCATTTTTCTGTGCTTCAAGAAGAAGGAAAGAGAGAGAAAATGGAATTAAAGGTATGATTTTTTAAATCTTTTTTCATCGGAAATTTAATTTGTTCAATTTTGTTGTTTAATTGATCTTTTTACTTTTTATTCATCTTCTCACTTGCAAAGACAGAAGATATATACATTATATAACTGATTGTTTACATCATAATAGGTGCGTGCTTTTTATGAAGGACGAACAACAATTTTTGAAGACAGCAAAAACGAATCAGAAAACAAAAATGATGAAGACGACGAACCGGTATTGCCATTAACAGTCTCTCACACACCCAATGCAATTCGCCGCCGAATTTTTTTGGATAAACTTAATAAAATGTAATAGTTAGATTTTATAAATGTTACGATAAGAAATCGGTTAAAAACAAACTTAATATTTAAGTTATAATCGTTTACTTTTGCTTAGAAAATAATTGATATTTGTGTATTATCTGATTATAGATTGCCAGATTTGCTGCGTGCATTGACGTCTGATACAAATTGCCCAATAGCGGAATTTACTTATAACAATGAGAAGTATTCTTTAATCAAGATTTTAATTAGTACTTTTAATTTATCCGCTGCAAACATTGTTTTCAAAGCTGCCGAGTGGACACTTGTGGGACTTCTTATCATTAAAATGTAAGTCTTAAAACTTAAAAGATAGAAATGCAATTAGTATAAAAATATTTATAAATTTCAGGTTAAGTTTAATTGATGTGCAGATGAAGTCTTTATTTCAAACTAAACAAGCTATATTATACACATCAATGATCCTTATGTCATACAAATTAGATTCTAGCTATTTGGACAGACTTATAATGGAAGTAACAAACTCAATGGATATAGATAAATTAAATAATAAATAAATATAAAAGAAACTGATATCTTTTGTAAGTATATAAATTACGTGTACGTAATACTTTATATAGTTTGATAACTTTATTATATTACACATATATTTTTCTTTGTAATTTAAATAAAACTTTTTCAAAATTGATGTATTGTTAAGTATTATACGTTATATTTTACACATATATATACTAATTTATAACTATTTTATTAATATATAAATATATTATTTTTAATGCTCACCAGTAGCTTTATAGCTTTCTTTTTTATGTATCTGAAATACACACACATACACAAATATATATATTTATATATACTTTATTAAAATTTATATCAAAGAAGTTTCGGAAATTTACATACTGATATATTAGAGATAAAAAATACAGATGTATCTCAACGATAGCAACAACAGTACATATAACATATGTGTAAAGCTGTTGCTTGTACTCAAACTTACGAGTTCATCACTTTGCCCTTTAACTGGACGGATATTTTTAAAGTGAGCATGTGCTTGACATTCCAGTAAGTACAGAGGATGAACAATCAATACCTAATGTGTCTATTTGAGATGGTGCTAAGTGATCTTCTGTAGAGTTAGTGCCGACCTTGAGCCTTAGAGATTCGTAAAGGTTATGAACTGCCTCATTATGCTATTTAAAAACACTTAATTTAATTATAACAGCACAAAAGAATGTTGATATATTGAAAAAAGATTTAATGCACACCATAAACGCATATATTACCTGACTAGTTGGTTGCAAGGCTTTGAGTAACGAATGCAATCGCGTGGCTGGCAATTTAGAATGTATGTACCAGAGCAACTTTAATAGGTGTCGCGTAACATTATCTCTACCTAAACCGGCTAATAAGAATTCGTCAAATATAACGGTGCAGAATGATTCGTTAGAAAACTCATCAGACATGTTTAATATTAACAATGATACCTACAATTAAACATTTGTAAGTTTTAAATATAATTAAAATTTTGAGACAGAATTTTGCAGCAAACTGTGATATTTTTCACAATGATTGCGTAGCATATCGTTGTTAATGTTAAATTACCAATGTATGCAAAAATGGGTCTTCGTAAGCCCGATGTTCTTCACAATTCGGAAGTGTAGCGAGTACTCTCATCAAACCAGTAGCATCCCCGCGGCTTTTACCTACTCCACCGCCACCTCCGACATGTAAGGCGTAATACATAGACAAAACTGCTGCTACTCCAGAAAGCTGAGCATATGCTTGACATGCGTCAGGAGGTGGTCCAGAGTGTTCTATTACTGCAATAGCACTTTCTCGTTCATCTGGTGGGAGCTTACAATTCAATTGTCTTATTTGATCATCGACCTTAGATGAAGGAGTCATAATATTATTTATATGTCTATATTTTTATTAAGTGAAACTTAGTAAAAATTATTACTACGAGTTTATTTAAAAAACTCGTTTAAGAAGATTTAATTAATCATTAAAAATACCATGAGTGACATAAGGGCTGGTAAAAATTTTGTGACAACTTGACTGTCCAATTTTGGTTCTTTAAATTCTTGTTTATCTATCATTAACCAAGCAGATAATCCTAATGCTAGCATTCTCAATAGCAACACAAGCACTGGGTTATCTCTAGCTAATGTCTCAGAATTTATCAAATGAAGCGCTATTTTGATTGCACTTGTAGCTAAAAAGTTGACTGCATAAGGATCACACAGAATCATACTTAGATCCCCTAATACTTGCTCTTGTCCTTTCTAAAAAAAATTAAATCATATATTTTCCTGATTGTATTAGATAGCATATTTTTTTGCTTTTTTTTGTACCTTGATACTGTCCAAAAATCCTTGCAACTCTCGTGATCTTTTAACATCTACGTTTCTTTCTCTGATGCACGCATCTAGACACCATGTAAACTTGTGACAAGGATCTACTGAAATAATCTCTTGTACCTAATAACACATAACAAACTTGAAGCTAACAACACATAAAATTGAGTCTAAATAGTATCACTTTTATAATAAATAATAAAAAATTGGATTATTCTTCCAATAATTGGATAATTCTTCCAAATAACTAGAAGATATACTAAAAATTAGTCATACCTCTAAATCATGCAATGCCATTAATAATTCTGCTCTTAAGGTGCAGTAATGAACATTTTTTGTACGTAAGAACAAAGTTCTTAAAAATTGCAACACCATGTCATATAATTTTACACTACGTCCAATCATATGTGCCAACTTTTGTACAACTTCTCCTTGTCTTCTTACCTGAATAAAAAGATTAGATAGTTAATAAAGATTTATAAATTTAGATAATAAATTGACAAACCTTAGGCGATGGTGTAAAAAACAAAGTGTTCAAGTTCCTATGATCAAATAGAATTTGTTCCTTCTCAATAATATAACGACTGAATAAAGGTGAAACTTCATCTCCAAAAAGACTTTGATTATCCTTCCATATTTGCCGTTTAACTTCTGTATCAGCATCATTATACAATTCTTTTTCTCTAACTAACACTCGCAAAACTTTATCTTCAATATGTGGTGTATTTCTTAAAATACACATAACAATTGGTCTCAAGGCATCAACTCTCACAGCTGGGAAACTTTTCGATAATAAATCCTTCAGTCTTCGATCTCCAGATGCACCTTTATCAGCTCTTTCAGTACCAATCTCATTAATTCGTTTGATCAATTTTTCTCGCAGTTCCTCAAGTACTGAAGCATGAAAATCCAACCTTCTAACCCCATGTAAATCAAGAAGAGGCAACATAGGCCTCAGTGATGGTAACAAAATTCCATGTTCTAACTAAAAAATATGATAGATATTATTTAATATCATTAAAATATACTGATAGAAGAATAACAATAATCTCTTCTATAGATATATGTGGCATATCTTGATTGTTTACCTGAATTTCTTCGATTGCTTTGAGCGGATCTGTGCAACTTGTCAATGCATCTCTTAAAAATTCCTGTCCGTGTATATCAATGTTTTCTAGTCCATTGCTACTTTCACCATTATTCTTTCCTGAATTCATCTTTATCATGAAGTTGATGCGTAAATTGCTTCACACTTTCGTTTTTTTGATTTTCAAGTTATTTTCATTTGAATTTAATACATATCAGCAAAACGTGATTTTTTTTAGTTATCACTACTATCTATTCTTCACTTCAATGTAATTTATCATATTTGTTTAAAAACAGTTTGTATTTTTGATATGCATCAATCCAGTAATTTGTTTTTCTTCCCGTTTAATATGTCATCAGACGTTGCTCTGGCGTTAGTGTGACTAATTGACTATTTATGTGTACAAAAAGTCTTTTATAAATCCTATATGAAAAAGCAACATATTTTCCATAAGAACAAAATAATGATTGATTGACTAACGCGTTGCATGTAAAGGCCTATTTACATGAGACGCAGATGATAACTATATTCTTTTCAATA